>DWJN01002957.1:0-14381 GCA_018248895.1 Carystus phorcus
AACTACACCAACTGAATAATAATCATTAAAATCATTATAGTTACGTACTACAGAATGAAATTATCTCAAAACAATTACAAAAATGATTGAGGGACGTCTGTGCGCCGATATATACATACTTCGTTCAAATCGTAGCCGGAAATGCCGGAATAAATATATAGGTGAGCTTCGTCGGGGTTGCGTATAAAAATGGCGCCACTTAGTCAGGAGTACAAAGGAGTATTAGAGTTCACAAGACGAGCCTGTTAAGTTACGTAATCAGATGTTGTTTAGTTCGTGACACACTTTACTCTGCACTGTGAAAGCGACACACGTGCATAAGTGCAAGTCCTTGAAGAGACGTGTTAACGGTGCAATTTCCGAGAAGCAGAACTTGTATAAACCTTTTGATTGCTTTTTGTTTGATTCTAGGACGCGATCGGCTTTATAAACGTCCTCCACACGTATCTGGTGAAGGTAACAAGGACATTTGTAGATTTGAGGAGTCGTAAAAGTGTAAGTGTAAGTTATAAAAGTGTCATCTGAAACACTCCAACAACCTTTAATGATTTTTATCTTACAATTATTTTAAGTAACCAGCCGACAAACTAACCGAGGGGTCACAGCAACACCAAGACATCACTAATAGGTTATCGGCCAAGAAAAGAAAGAAGAAAAAAAACTGACTGCTGGCTCATGTGAAGGGTTGTCACTTATCACTTGTTATAATGAAAAAGTAAAGGTAATTAAGGTAAGAGTGTTGATAGACTTTTTCTATAGATGTTATGGCTTTGGAAAGCAACCAATCAGTATTTTTTGCGACCGTAAACGTAAACGTACTTAATTTTATCATAGTGGTAATCTAATTTTTCTTTGAAAATCGATAATCTTGTCCAATCGATATAACTTTTGCAGGAAAATTTTTATGAGATAATTCTGAAGTAATTGCTAAACACAATGATGCTTTATCTTCTACCATTTCAAAGTCTATATAGAACATACCAGACAAACATTGATTTTTCTATATGAAGATTAGTTAATTGTATAACTATATATAAAACGAGCTTGTTCGTTGTTGATCATCTTGTTTACTTTCAAGCCCTGATTACACGTTTATCCATTGCACATATCCGGGAATATATTCTAAAAGTTAATCCTGATGTATAATATAAATATATAAGAAATATACTACTATAAATATCTTACGAAAATAATTTATAACGAGACTAAAGCATCTGGAGTGTCTGTTTAATAGACAAAGTTTGACGTTTAATATCGTATTTCAAGTTCAAGTTATTCCCGAGCTTTAACGCAAATAGTTTTTGATCCTGCTTTATAATTTTAGCTTCCTCTTTTTGATATTTACGATACATAAATCTAACCCTAAAGTTATGAACTAGTTATCAACGCCTTATTCAGTTCACAGTGAAACTGTTTCACAAACAAACTAGTATTGTGATAGGTTCCTTTGAAGAGATAATAGAGAGTATTATTTTAATGACATAATATTTCATTACATAATTATAGTCTTATTAAATTAATGTAAATCTTATAATTGCGTGAATGGTAGATTTTTTCTGCTTCAGAAAGCTCTAAAACCCTATTTGGTCTCGCGGACTTTTTTCTGTAGTTTTAATAATAAAGCACTACAATTTATTTTTATAACATAGTAGTTACAAATAACAATATCTTACGTTGTTGATTAATTCAATTCGCCTAATATCAGTTTTATTTTTAACTTTTCACACTAGCTTCCTATCGGTCACCAATATTTGTTTCTTTTAAAAACCAACCATTTCGTCATTAATCAGCAGTAAACGGTTTTATAGAAAAAGCGCATACCTCGTAGGAACACCATATTTAATTAACCCCTCATCGAAATTCGGGTGTCAGCTATGCGATTTGTGGTTAAAAGTTATTATAATTTCAACGAAATGTACCTATCAATATTTATTTCTTTTTAATTCAGGTTCACGAAAGTAAAGGTTTACTTTACGATTATTTGGAAGTAGGAACATCCCTCGAGCATCATCGCTTTTTGCTGACCTACTTCTAATTATGTTACCTATTTAATTCAGTAGCGTCCATAAAAGCGGTGCTGAACAAACCTTATATTTCTTCTATACTAAAATAATATTTGAACACTCCCGCAAGACTGGTTATGATATTATGTTATGGAGTATTTACGGAAACGTTCGTGATATTCTTCTTAGTGTATAATGCTTTAGGAATGGCGGTCGTTCTCGTTATAGTGAAATGGGGAATGTGTGTTACTAGCTACATGCCGTAATCTCTTCCTGTTGCCGTCATTTTACGTTCTCAAGTAAAAGTACTGTAATCAACTGATTTAATTTGGTCGGCCAAACGGTTGGGTAACCGCTCTAAACATTTAATTTTACCGTGGTCTGTATGGCACGGAGTCTCAGCACTCGAAGTAATAATTTCGTAAAGGTGTCTTATTTAGGAAAACAGCGAAAGAAGCAACTTAAAGTAATGGAAGATACTCCTGTATGTTAAATTTGTGAATTTCGGTACATTGCTCTGTAGTTTTTATTGATATTCCATAATGCCTTCACTACTTTATCAGCACTTATAGGATAATATAATTCTTTTCTCGTTTTTACAAATAGTCCACCTTACACTCATGGTGTCAACTTGGCGGCATGATCGTAGAAATCAGTATTACATTAGCATTTTTTACATTTGTCACTCTATCAGCATCTTACATAATTACTTTCATGGTCATGCCATTTAACACCTTCCGTAATTTGTCCAGTTACATAAATAGTTCTTAGGATTCCCTACCCGTACGTCACCTTTATAATTCAGAGGTTAATGTCATAACCTATGTTTTTTTTATCCAGTTTTTTACCTCTACGAGGCGATGTCTACCACATCTGGCAGTTGTGTAAAAAAGTTTCAGAAGCAGCATAGTTGCCGATCTTTATTATTATGACGTGTAAGACTATGACGCTGCAAGAAGGCTTAAGACGGCGTTTACCAAGTTAGTACTTCACATCAAGATATTCCTAATGGTTCCGAAGCTTTGGACGACAACGCATTTTGTGTACGATTTAATTGACTGCCGGCCTGTGCTATTGTTCCAACTTATGCGACAACTCTACAGATTGTAATAAGCTAAGTTTACGTTTGCTTCTTTTACGTTAGAAGTCTTTTTAAGTTCGAAGTGCTGACTAATCTTCTATTATCAAGGATTATATTCTAAGTAGGTACAATGTTATTTACTTGTCCATTCAATAGAAGAGCCTGAATCATCGTCAAGCATCGGTCCATTTTTCTCTTTTCTTCTTTCTTCTTTCTCGCAGGCTGCCCGTCGGCGATGCCTTAACTAGTACTGGTGTTCATGGGTGACTATGACCACATATCGATAGGTTAAGGTAATCTGCTTGATTTTTTTTGTGAATAAAAATGTCTAATAATTTTTCGTCGTGACTTATTGATTTTTTTCGTCATATCGTGCGGTATCAGTAAAAGTTATCATTATGCAAATATTTCACATGATTAGTAGTTACCTCAATTTCTACGTATAACAATTTTACCTTTGAACGTTTGGTAATTTTGGGCCACTATCAAACACAACTTGGAATACATATCTCAATTCATTATTCATTTTAAACAAATTATTTTATTAATTGCTTGGGGCGCGAAGAGCATGACGGTAATCGACTGCTGTTTCGAAATTGATTGATGATGATAGGTTCTGCCTATGGAATATCATATATGCTACATATCGAAATATAATGTACATTCATATATTTTTAAGAGATTTAAATATTTTTATTGAATAAATTACAATATGTCAATGTGAATATTCGTAAACAACTACAATAGGACTGTATCGCAGCCGTTTGCGCCCACTTCTGGACACGGGGGAAGTTCAGTTCCCGTTCCACTAGGTCTTGCTTGATAATGTAATGTGGTCGTTAATGAAAAATGCATGAAATGTGGTCGGCAACGCATTCTTAGACACTTATGGACTATTTACAATAAAGTGGACTCTAATAGTTTATCGATTGGCCTACGAAAAGGTTAGAAATATACCTATATCTGTTATGTCTGCAAATAAGCTTCGTTTATACAAATAGCCGACAAACGAACGGATGAGCTCTAAAGGAAAGTGCATGGAGTTCAATATAATCTTATTATGTACATTTGTAGAGGCATCAATAATGCATTGCTGCCCAAGTAAAAAAAACATAGCTTGCCTAGATTCAATTTTCAAGAAACAAAAACATGAAGTGATCACATGTTTTAAATCTAATTAAACTGAAAGCGATTGTTACGCTAATACCACATCACTAATGACAAATGATATTGGTTCTCCCTATTACATATGTACATAGTTGAAGATGGGTTAGAATCTACAGTTTGTTATCGCAAAACAAACAAACTTTGCTTTTAACCGCGCCAAGCCCGGATTTGTGTAAGCTCTGTTTTAACGAACATTCAATATTCACTTCATAAAATTTTTACATGAACGGCGAACTCGTAGACGGTCACAATATTGAATCCCGATTGCTTTTACGACATTAAACTAATACCTGAAAATTTCCAACTGAACTTTATTATCTTACTTAGCAGTCTGTAATTTAATAAAGCTTAAAGAAGATTGATTCGATCAAGTTTGTTAGGGTTTAATTTTTTAATGCAATTCAGATTACATGACAAAATTCCATAGTATTTAACCAACTTCAAGAAAAAATTTAAAGACGTGTTAAATGCACTAGGATTCGTTGCATTACTAGTGGCATAAACACATACACGAAGCGTTATAAACTTTCGTGCTGTAAAAATTAATCTATCAAATATATACATCATGATTGAGAATCAAAACCGGTTTTTATACTTACTAGATAAGGCTTCACTAATTAGACTACAGAGTCATCGTAAATTATAATTTTCTAATTCTAATACCTAAAATATACATATACCTATTACTTACCATACATAAGCATATCAACATCATATTGACGTGGAATGCGGTACTAATTCTCGCCTAATTGGTTCTAAATATAGGTACATAACTACCTTTATGTGTTACAGACAACGGCTAATGAGAATGTTAAGATCAAAGAAGTAAATCTGGCTTTAGGTACTTATTGATATTACCGAAATCTACATCTTTGTGTATATAATAGTCTTGCAAGATCTGTGGTTTGTGAAAAGGTTCGTGTGTTTGATATATCTCTCGTCAAAACAAAGGAATATCGTTAAACATCATTACCCTCCATGTTGGAATAGCTTATAGTACTTTACTATAAATATTAAGCAGTATAAAGTTTCAGTTGTCTTTTTTGATGTCAGAAAAAGAAAATATTATTTATTTTATGTATTTTCGGTTATATCATGGTGGGTTCTACATGTGTGAATGATGTGAATGTGTGTAAAAAAGACCGTCATAAAAGACAATTATTAGTAAATAGTTTAATAACGTGTTGAATATTTCGAAAGTGATTTTAGAACGCAGAATTCGTTACAATGTGTTTATCATGGCCGTTTTCAAAACCCTCTTAGTTTCGGGGAATTTAATAAAGTTTTGCCTCAGATCAATGGTCAATTGCAAATCAAGGATTTCTCTTCATCACTGAGGAGGTATAAATGCCTTCTCGTTACCTTCACCTCGTTTTAGGTACCATATATAGTAAGGACGGGTTAATCGCCAACCCAAATGTTCCAAGTTTTTATCCCACCTGAAGGCCTCTGATATAGTTTACAGAGTGCTAAATGTCTTAACAACCGGAAAACCTGAAACGGCAAGCATTTTTAATTTTAGAAGCACTAGCGATCACATACGACCGTCGCGCCCACAGCTGTTTTACTCTTGTCTGTTTTCAATAATTAATCTGTCGATGCATAATTTTTGGATAACTTAAAGAATGCTTATAATATTACAATATTGTAACTTTTTGACACAGAATATTGAAAGGCCCTGGGTCGATCACTTAGGATCGATGAAAACCGCCCGGGTTATTAACGTTTCGCATATAAAGATTTGTGTAGTACAGGATTTTCTAGGCGTATTTTACAATTTGGATTAGAGATATTAAATAAATAGACTTAGAAAAATTACTTCCTATTCTTACAGAATACTCACGTTTCCTGTTTAATTTACTCGAGGGTACCTACAGTACAGTTGCCGCCTGGAAGTCTATTTTCACGATAAAAGTAGCATGCACCAAACAAAAACGAAAACTCGAAATTAAAACCTCGGTATTTCTTCAGGCTTATATAAAACGAGCTTTTGCCCGCAGCTTCGCTCGCTTTAAGAAACTTTTATCCCCTTTTTTATTCCCTTGGGGGTAGAATTGATCAAAATCCTTTCTTAGCGGATGCCTACGTCATAACATCTACCTGCATGTCAAATTTCAACCCGATCCGTCTAGTGGCTTGGGCTGTGCGTTGATAGATCACTATGTCAGTCAGTCATCTTTGAGTTATATATATTTAGATAGATACTTATGAGTCATTTGAAGTAGATTTTTCTATGTGATATTTGTATTCTTCAGTATTATAAGTATTTCTCACCGTCTTCGTTGCTATGATAAATAACATGACAGAAAAGGCATACTAAATTTAAAACGCTTTTTGTGACGAAAGTGTTATCAAAGGCTTTTGTTACGAAAAAAAAATTAGGTTTAAGGTTACTAGACCACTGTTTTAAAGAAAAAATATTTGTGAACGAGTTTGATAATTGTACAGGGGTAAGTTGTGGTAAATGCCGTCTGAAACTAGGAAAACATCTTCTTTCGAGTTCTTGCAGATTGTTCTGCCGGGATCGTTTACGGTAATAAATAGTTGAAGCAATGTTTAATAAAGGGTTTGTAAAAATATATTTTCTTTGGCATTTCAAACCTGTCTAGCAGAGAAATAAAAAATTAGACAATATCAACATCTTTATTTTATTCTATTCATCGTTAAAGGTAATACAGATTCAATACGGGTTTTTAAATCTATTTACAAATACCTATTACCAAATTCAATAACCCATTTAAAGACCTTGAGTTTAAAACATTAATTACAATCTAATTGATAATCTATGTCAAAACAATATTGTATTAACTGTGATTTATCATTTATTACAAACAATAAAATGTAAAATTTAAATTAAATGTATAAAATATCTGTATAGAAAATTCATTTGGCAAGAACATAGTGGTATTATATCTTTTTAAATAATATGTATTTTAATAATAAGTGATCAGTCTTCCACAAGGTTATATTTAAATATTAGAAGATAATCTATACATTATATTTCGCTAATTTTATTATAAACTCTACATGATTGTTCGTTATAATTTCATGAAATTATAATTTAGGACAGAAAACTACAATAATTATACTTCATTGTTAATTCAGAAATTTATTAAATAACCTTATCACATTTTACTTACACAAGTACCTACTTATTACATAAATAGGCTTTTTCTAAAAGTTACGAGTAAAATGATTAATGTAAATAATAAATATCTCTACACATTTCAGTTTTCGTTACCCCGCGGCCCCGTTAAAATATTTAATTACATTAAGAAAAAACCTAGACATCAGGTAATGTAATATTAATATTGATACTTATCTTATTAAATATTAATAAATAATTTGGCCTGTCTATTATAAGGTAGAACTAAACTTAAGGGTAAATAAATGATGAGCATACTAATACCTATATTATAGAAGCAAAACAGATGGATATGTTTTAAAGTTTTGCACAATGTGAAAATCAGAATCGTTGTAAAAATTCAATTCTTATAATTAACTTTGTACTTACATAATATAATTAACAAAACATAGTCTTAAATGAACTACCGTGTGTTGTATAAAAGTAGCATAATGAAAACTGATATTCGATGAACGCCGCTCGTAAATATGTCTGAAACAATATAAATTAATATTATTAAATGCCATCAATTTAAAAACCTTTTATGCTCCAATATATGTAGTAGGTATGTTTTTTCATATATGTATAGTCCACAAATGGATGGACGCGTCGACGAATACCGTTGTCTTCTAAAAATTAAGAACTGGCTAATAAGTACTCAATTGTAACATGTTTTTGACGACAGACTCAAATAAGGGGTAGTTTTTGTAGTTGACAAACGAGCAGACGAGTCATTATCAGATTCCTTTCCATCAGGCAAGCAGTTGATGTCGCTTGTGGACAATAATAACACCAATGGTATCAACAATGTCTTGCCTGACGAGTAGGATGATAGAAAGAAAGTAAGAGTCTTTAAGTCCCCAGTCAACATACTACTACCAAAAAAATGGTAGCTAGACAGTGAAAAAGGAAATTTAATGATTTAATTCTTAAGTGAAAAAACCACCAAGCAATATTCCTAGCTGATCCTTATGACCAGATTTATATTTTCAACAACGAAACAGATATTATTGTCACCCAATATAAAATTTTTCTTTTCTTTTTTTTAAAGTTGTTATGGGATGTTGTGTGGTCGTGATCTATATGTTATTTGTGAAAGTCACTACCAAAGACAGACAAATCTAGGATGGGGTATAAGTATGTGAGTGATCTTACTTTGTCATTTACGTATTTCGCGATCATAATTTACTAAGACGTTTTAGATTAAAACTCTGAAGTAATATAAAGTGTAGCAAGATACGAAAATGTTTTCTTAGCACTTACCTACGGCACTGTTACGAACTCCTAATACAGAAGCCACTTCAGGCTGCTCCATATCGAAAATTAGTTCGGCGCGCGCCGCGTAAAGGTTGTATATACTTGCTATGCAGGTCAGTCGAAGTGTACCGCGTTCGAAAGCTTCGTTACGAACGACAAACGAGACCTCACCCACTGACGGTAATCTGTTATCCGCTCCCGATCTCTCAAACATCGGCTTCACGGTTTCCTTTTGCGGCCTCCTAATTTCCTCTTTATGTAGGTTTATATAAGACTCTTCTAAGTATTGAATGTTGCCGTCGTCTTGAAATACGTTAAAATTAATATCGTCTTCGGGGTTCTCCGTCGTTGTAGTTTCAGGTTTTTGAGGAGGATCCCATTTGAACCAACTCGGAAGCTCGTGGATAAATGACTCCATATCGATCTGAATAGGACAAATTAAGTATTACGTAAAAGGGTATAAACATAATAAAGCATTTAGAAAAGAAATGTTTGAGATGTTGGTGCTTAATCCGTATTACATAAAGGGAGATGCTAAAAGCTAATGTATCCGAGATACTTTGATTAATGACTCGCCTACGCAGCTGGCTCAGGGAATGGGCAAAAACTATATTGGCGCGTCGTCAAAGTGAAGTAGGTAGTGCAAGCCCCATTGTTCGACTACGTTGCTTTTCCATCGGACACGCTTCGAATACCTACTTTCAGAAGATGAAAGGGAAAGTATTTTTTACGTGATACTTTTTTACGGCGAATGATGAAGATGAATGATAACCTTATTATTGCCTAGGTTTTGCCAAATCTTTCTACAAGCCGTACACTTGCTAGGTATATACTACTTAGGTATATACAGTTGAGTACTATTTGTTATCTACAAGTTCAACGAATATTCTTATTGTAATATCGTAAACAGGGATTTACCTTTTTCTTATTGTGTTTACAAATGAAAAATAAACTAAAACCTATTATATTATTCCGGTAAACCACTGACATGATAACATATTTAATTTTGCTATTAGTATTACTTTTAGAAAATTCTTAGTCTAAATAAGAAATTGTGTGTTTTAATAGATGCTCGTAGTATTATTTTTTATTACTAAATTATTGGATAATTCGCTCGTTACTAACCTCTCTGCCATTGAGTGCAAAGGTGAGGTTTGCTGGCGGATGTGAAGGTGGCGTAGCACACGTAGCTCGAAGATTGGAACCCACGCCATACCACGACCTGTCTGACACCAGCTTTGGACCCCAATCAGGCGACTCTATCAAAGAGAAATAGTCATGTCAAATAAGTTTCGACTGTGATTTATTCGAAGAAATAGTCAAGTCAAGTAGGTTTCGCCTCTGATATGTTCGACTTGGACATAATCGACGCGAAATATTTAACCTGTTAAATATTTTACACACACTTTATTTCCAAAAAAAAGCAACATTCGTGTTTGTATTCCCGGATATCGGATGTAAACGTAATCCCATTTGAGTGCGCTATTGTGATAATTCTAAAATTGGTTCATAACTGGAGTTAAAATTATTAGAACAATAGATTTTTAAAATCAAAAATTATAAATGAATTGGTTATAAAATATTTTATATAAAATATACACGTTGTTGACCTTATTTATAATGTTAAACAATAAATATCATTGTAACTGTTTTCATGTAAATATAAAACGTGCCAAAAATAACAAGAACTCAATTAATTTTAGTATAATTGAAATACAAAAAAGTTTTAATGTCAGTTTTGAATTTAAAGTTCGAACGTTTGATTGAAACTGTCTGTCCGCCTGTTACGTTTTTACAGTCAGATCGTTGGGTGTATGATAAAAACATTTCGGATAATTTGTGTGAATTCAAATTACTAAATGAGACAAATTACGATTCACTAGTTATTTAGAGCGCTCATTGTTTAAAATTTTAGGTAATAGTTATTATTCATACAATACAGTTCCTAAATAATATTACGTCCTGCATTATACTCTCCAGAACAATCGGAAAATAACGAATGCATTTAAATGTATCCGTACCCAGATGCCATATTTCACATCCTACTAAAACATTTATTTTCAGGCAAGAACATCGCGATTTATATTTTTATGACTCAAAGTTAAATTTTCGCTTGTTCTTTTATGGGCATTATAAATGAGTAGCAACACTGTCAAATTTAAATTAAAACAAAGTTTTCAACAACAGCGCTTCCTCTCGAGTTATATAATCAAGGCATTGATCTGCATGGAGCCCGAGAGCCACCGAACGACACTCTATATATCTACAGCTAGGTAATTTATAGATCCTTGCTTGTTTAGGACTATAATTTAACGTTATTCGAAAACCAAGCGCGAATTTATCTTAGTACACTTCTCTGAATAGAGTCGAGCGTAACTCCAATTAAAATAACCGCCTTCAAAACAGTTCCTGAATAAGATTAGAGATTAATTTTGATAACTTATCGGCTGCGAATGGGTCTCTCAGTAACTGAAGATATTTTTGTTTGTGATAGTATCTGCTGGATGACTATACAAAGTGATTCATTACACTTGTAGCGGATGCTTTTGCAAAAGAAATGTTTTAGTAAAAAATCTGGCGTCATCTCTTAAAATTCTATTTTTCTGACGATATATTTAAAAATATCACTATCAAAAAGAAATATATAATATTGTATGCCAGTACCGTTTTGTCTATTAATAGATTTATTCGTTAACAGGAACTTAAATAAAAAAAAAAGTTTACTCATTCATAGTGTAGGGTACACTAGGATTCCGTATATTTTGGGTGCAAGAAGACTAGAACAGAAATTTAAACTCATTATTCATATCTTCGCATGGCTACGAATCGAACCCAGGTCCTTTTAAACAGCGATCCGACATGGTGACCATTACCTCACACAGGTCATAAATATATAAATTTCTGATTGCAATTGTGTTTTCACTCATGTTCGCAGAGAGAACGTTAATTAGTACAACGCAGGTTGAATTTAATATTTTTGGAAACTTTACTGAAATCAGTAACCCATTTCTTGTGTTCTCATTTATGTTAATTAGGAGCACAAACTGAGATCTACACTATATTGAATTTAATATGTTTATGTTACGGACAATTTGTATATTTGTATATAAAAATGGTTACCGTTGCCTATGGATATTTGCAAAAGAAAGCATTGCCAATGCTAATGTCTCTTTGCATGTTTGTTAATATTTCCATGTTTGGAACTTAGAACCGCAGTGCAATGAAATTCAATATCAGCGTAACCCTCGAATATCTTTCCTCAGATTTGTAGCATCGCTAATAATCATTCATAAAGTGTATTATGAAACGCGAGAAACAATTTAACCACCCTCAGTCGGTAGCGCCCTGCTGTCGAGCGAAGTTAAACTCGATTTACGCTCAATTTTGGTTACCATTAGATACTTGTGATGAAATCCTTATTCGCAGTGTCCTTTTAAATTGGAAACGAAGAAAAATACTAAAGTAAGTTTAATTACTCCTGTTTTATTCAAGCTTTCATTGTATGACGTTTTCTAATGGCTTAAATTTAAATCTATATTTTTTTTAATTGTTTCTTTACAATACGCAGTTTATCAAATAAAATCATAAAAAAGAATTTTACATACTCATAGCCTTATACTAGGACAAACAGCATTATGGGTTCCATAGAGAACACAAAATTACAAGGGCATGCTCCCAGACCGAAGACAAAAATTTAAACTCAGCATTTAAATTTATGTCGAACTGGGAATCGAATCCAGAATCCGTCGAACATTGGTTCGTCAACTGACCATTGCACTACAAGGGTCACAAAACGGAAAAACACCGTAGATAAGATGTGTTTGCTAGTATCCTATGAAATAGGTCAAAAGCTTTTTTGTCAACGTTAAAAGAAAGATCCGAGTTCGTAAGAACTGTGTCAATAAACAACAATGATCTAAAACCTGAAAACTATTTGTTTGTGATTCTCAGTAGATTTTTGTTGGAAGGTGTAATTTTACTGGCTGGACGGAATAGAATTAATCCTCGATAAACATGTGTGAAGCACGTCTTGTTTGCAATGGTTTTAGCGGTTCGTATTTAGTGTTATGACTGCGAATAACTGTTATTCTTCATGAAATAGATCCCGATCGCTACATTTCAATTTCATTTACTGCTTAATTACAGCTTATAACTGATGCTGGTAGACTAATTTGATCAACGTAAGCGCGGTTAGTATGCATATTGTACTATCACATGGACACGTACCAGATTAAATGGTATTCGGTATATGTTACTATTGCAATAAATATATAGAATAAAAACTCTAAAATCGATGAATATATGCATAGTAATTGTTTCAATTAGAAGCAAAAAATCATAGCTATGTATTTTTCCTTACTTTAAAAAGACAGTTTAGCCTTACAGAAAATCCTTCCGCGACGTGCGACATATTACTCGAGTGTACTAGGATAGCTATTGTATAGGCATAATATTTATGAAAAATAAAAATTCTATATTCATTTAAGTTAACAGCAACAATTACTCGTCGAAAGGGCTTTGATAGTTGTTGGTTACAGCAATAATAATTTACACAAATCCATAGCAGGGCTTATCGAAAAAATAAAATTGTCCTCTAATGTTTTATTTATTTCGTACTCGAAGAAGTATTGAAATTCCTAGACGGGCGTCTTTTGTAGTCACTTCCAAGTATATCAGACGAAATTTATGTTTATACTATAAACTTACACCCTCTCTCTCAGTTCAGTAACTAGATATAAATGCTAAAGAGTACTACTACAATAATACATCAGAAATATATATGGATTGTACGAAACGTCGTGAAATTTACAATATACGACGATGATCCGCAAAATTTATATAGTTTTGAACACAAAACATTTGTAGATGTTTCGTAACTATCCCGTAGATATATGCAGACCGTCTAGAATAAATATATCTCTTTACATTCTCGAACATATTTCATTGACATATTCTACCTTCAATCGGCAATGTAAAGAATAACAATACTTCGAGTATGACAACTGAAGACAATCGTTTGCAAACAATATTTGTATAGTTGGCTGTCTAGATATCTCTAAAGAAAATTCTCTAAGAAAAATGAACCACGTAGAAGTAACATATTGCTACGTGTTGATGTTTAGATAGTAGGGCAAACTCTAGACTGAATGTTTGCAACTAACTTGCTGCGAGCGATATAATCTAACTTTGATAGATCGTTTCAGAAGATTTATGTGGCATTGACTTTATATGACATGGTATATCACTATGAAGTGATTACGATTTATTCACTTTATGAACTGGATCATAAAAGTTATAAACGACTCGATTTAGGTTAGCTGCGGGAACAGGTTGCGATAATAAATATTTATATCTTATGGTTTTTATTAATAAGCTGGCGGCGATCTGCCAACAGCGCTGAATATACGATCACGGTATAAAACATATTGTAATACAAGTAGTATTTAATTACTTTTCAAAATAAATAACAGGTTAAAAATGTGTCAACATATTACATTTACTAGGTAAATAAAAATAAAAACATCAAGATTTTCCTTATACCTAGATACATATAAAAACATTAAATATTCAACATAAAATAATATATCATACCCAAAATCCACTATTTAACTTGATTAAAACTAATATTATTCTCATACAATTGACATTCCGTAAACTATTTTATACTATTAGAAGCGCTCATAGCCCGGCGGCTCGCGTCGACCCTATGCGATCGACAGAGTTAAGCAACTGCGGGCGCGGTCGGTAC
>DWJN01002958.1:0-14377 GCA_018248895.1 Carystus phorcus
AAACCACTGGACGGATCGGGCTGAAATTTGGCATGCAGGTAGATGTTATGATGTAGGCATCCGCTAAGAAAGGATTTTAATCAATTATACGCCCAAGGAGATAAAATAGGGGATGAAAGTTTCTTAAAGCGAGTGAAACCGCGGACAAAAGCTCGTAAATAATAAATAAAAATTTTCTTCTATAGCCTAAGCTTGATTTGGTAAGTAAATGAGAGAATATGCATATAGAATTAATCAAATTTAACTAAATCTGAGCGAAGTTTGCAGTTTAAGGATGTTTATACATCTATTCATCTTTAGTCCAAATCCACTTTATCTATTCGTGGCGCCTGAACAGTACTGGACAAGTTATTCTTGTAGGTCTTTCTTTTTAAAAGTCGCAGAGCTCTATAAACGTTTCACGCAGGACAGAAGTACCTTTTTTTATTTAATATACTCTTAAGTTAATGATTGACGTCAATCCCGTATAGTAAATAGTGAAGAGGTTTAAGACGGTGGACCTATTAAATAAGCAAAAGCCTATTCACTATTCACAAGCACCCACTGTCGAATACTAGGTACCATGACCAATTATTAACTTAATTTTATAACAGAATCGATGACCAAATGTTTTAATGTATTTCGGTTACAAAATGAAGGCTATTAAGAACTCTTTTCGCTTATTTCTTGGCCTTATAGGCTTGATTATCTCTTATACATACTGTAGTTTTAACACTGCAACTGAAATATATTAAAAAAATTGAATGGCCAAGAAATAGGCCAGAAGTCTTTAGTATGCCAAAGACGAAAAAAATATGATGGATTTGCAAGCACTTGTATTTGCAAGTACTACATGGATAGTTCGTTTATATAGTTTTTTTAGCTTTGACATAGAATCCAGCTAGCACCATGTCATTTCGTTTCCCGCCAAAACAATAATACAATGCTAACTGACAACCCTAAACTTTTTTATTTGAAATACGTGAACCGTACATCTATAGTGCCAATTCCGTTTTTTAACTAAAAAATGGATTTCACAAAGAACACAAAGAGATGTAAAACGTAAGGGTGAGATTATTAGCCTTTGTCGCTCTTATTTCGCTTTTTCACCCCATTTCTGCACCTGGCGTTATTGGGGTGATTGCTTTTTAGAATTTGATGCGCAGTTGCAATAGTTAATCGAACTTAGCTTGATACTTTCTGAACGGAATGAATTAAGAAACAAAAATATTTACTGTTGTAGAAAAAAATAATATGGAAGACTGTAGTAATTTAATGTCACGACTTTCAGCTGCGTAAGATAGAACATAATTTTGTTTAATTATTGTATATTGATAAAAAGAATAGGTACTAAAAGATTTTCTATCACCGTTTCTACTATAAAAAAATCTATATGAAAAGATAAAGATACTAATTTGTGTCAATTATATTTATACGCTTACTAATAGTGGGTGATACCTAGCTTATTATAGGCAACGTATATTAATACAAAAAGGCAATTAGACTCTCCATATAAGAAAAAACCATGAGGATCATCGATTTCACCAGTCTGATAAAGTTCCTGTTAGGTACAGCGTAATGGCTTACTTGAGTGTCAGAACCATTCGAGCAAAATTCAATAGCTTATCATACGCTTAATGAAGAACTTCGAAAGCCTTATGAAACACGGAAGGGGTCATGTTATTCTTGACATAACACAACAACTTCTGAATAAATCGGAGCGCCTTCTCGATAACATTAGTAGATAAACATATTTTCGTTATACGTAAGAATGATCACATTTCCCAATATCGTTCCCGACATAAATGGCTTCCCATTCGACAAAGGCGATACTCCAGGATTATCTCTGCATTATATTCTATTATATTCTATGCGACTTCTCCATATTATCTAAAGGAACATTTTCAGCTCGTCTGCTTAACGCATGACAAAGAACTCCGCTCCTCGACGAACCTTAAACTTTCTCTTCCTACACATAGCACTGGGTTTTTCGGTAATTCCTTCACATTTCAGTCTTTACTACTTTGGAACGCTTTGCCTATTGACATTAAGAAATCGCCAACTTTACACTCCTTTAAAATTTGGTTCGGCAGCACCTTTTGAAGCAAATGGAATGAGACCAGTAACGTCTTTCTCGAAAACGTACTATGCAATATATTATATGTAGAAAGTATACCTATATATTAGGTTAGTATATCCTATATATTCTTTTATTTTTATTTGTAGGTATTTTGGCTATTATTCGTTATTGTTTTATCTTGGATTGTATGCAGCTGCTACATCCTCTCACCAGCTCCCAGGGTTGACTGGCAGAGACTGCCATCAGGCATTAAGTCCACCCATTGTACTTCTTAGCTTTAATGTTGTTGCATTAAAGGATAATTATGTAAATAAAAACTATATTACCACTTACTAATGGCTCAGGTATCAATCAAATTCGGTATCGTGCAGATTTTCTTTTTGTAAAAGCACTTCTTCGAACAGAAGCTACTCATAATATGTCTAGAATACTAGTTTAATCGTAAATTAATTATCACTAGAAAAACAGCACTAAATCCTCATCCAATTAGATTCAAATAAAGCTGAAAGCCAGTCAGAATCTTACAAGTATCACGTCATTGTATGTCGGTTGTCTGGCGGATGTAAATTCCATTTGAAACCTTTACCAGGTCCACTATAGACGAATCAGAAAAAGCCACCAAAAATATCTGTGATCCCGACGGTTAAATTTAACGTCTAACGATAACCTACATGTGACTATTTATTAAATACTTAATAGGTATCACCTAATTTATCTATTAATTCACTCATGATGATTTAATGTTTTATGTAGGTACTACATAAGATTGGTACCAGCTTTTGTTACTGTCTACCTACGTATTTTTGGACTGGCTCCCAAAAATACATCGTTTCGTTCTAGAGCAGCATAAACTTACCTTGGACCTCGTCGATAGATTACTGGGTCTCTTAATGCAGCTGTAAACAGTAAAGCTTTTAGTCCAATTAGAAAATAACTGGTATATGAGTACACAAAGCTTAATAAGACATTTTATTTGAATCAAATTAAGGGCTAAAGAGACTCCAGCGATCGCCAACAAGCAATAAGCCCATTTGGATAATGATTAATATAAAAATAATATGTAACATGTATTCATAATATTACACAGTGTATCAAAAGGCCAGATTTTTCGATTTTGAAGTCTGAATTCACTAAGTTGATTGTTCGTAGGCACGCGATCTGAAGGAAAAATTAATATAACATCTAACGCCATCTAGGGGGCGATAGCTTAAATGATTTGTGAACAGTGACATCTAGTGATATGTTATGAAATAACTTATTAAAATAAAATCTAAAACATAATGGGGTTCTTAAAATAACAATTTATTGATCATTTTAGCTGTACTTGTAATGTAATAATAATTTTAATCATTGTCTTCGTGGATTTTTTTTATTTTTATACACAGCTGATGGATGAGTCACGCATGACGTCACTTTAGCTAGTCGAAAATATTGTATTATTTTCTTGTAGCAACATTGAAAGCTCCTGTCAATCTGTCAACTTTTAAAGTATAAACTTTATTATAAGGCACGAAGGATTATAATCCTTACAGAATTTAAGACGGAAGTGGCATAAAAATAGGATTGCCAACAATTTGAGTGACGTCACACTGAGGAGCTATGGAGCCTTGAGCCTTCTAAAATTACATGAGAGCTCGGAGAAAAATATTACCCGACGCAAACTCTTTAAATATCTACAAAATAATCGAAGAAAGTAACAAGGAAACTGTGTCGTACGTGTTTTGTATAAAAGAAAAAATATAGTATATTGGAAGAGTGCAAAAGATGTATTGTTGAAAGCAGTTGCTTTGGTTACGAGAATCTTTGAATATTCCGTGAGTATCCCGTTTATTTTACGTCGCTAATGCAGTTACCGATCGATCTGATATGCGTCGTTCCACGTGATGTCGGGAATTCAATTAGTGCGTGATGTTCCAGTGTTGGTTGCGCCTCGGTCGTGTGTCATGCGAAATCGTCTACGGAGGCTCTAAAAATAAAACAAGGAGTGTATTTTCGGTGTGTATTTGGTGATTTCGCGAGCGTGAGGCCGGGTGACTAGTGAAAAAGTGTTCTTTTTACGTATTCCGTGACCATACAGTTAACACTAAACGGCCTTGAGGACTCACTGCATACTCCGTCAACGGTGTCGAATTTCAGTCGGTGAGAGCGCGTACTGAATTTGAAATTGTATTTCTTAGCTTAGTCTGTGGTGTAGGCCTTATGACTCTTATTTCCTGTGCTTAAATTTATGACCTATGGTGATAAACGTAACTTCTGGAAGTGACCTTGACATGGCTCGACTTTATAACACCGTAACCGCGCTTTTATTCCCAATGTTTTCTGTACTTCATGTGTTTACAATATTAGTCACTACATACTTAATTATTTTGTGGAAGTTACTGTATAGATATCACCCATTACATTAAAGATATTTTTTGTTGATTCTTTCTTTGATTACATTTCTTTGTTGGCAAATTTAGTGTTGACAACCTTTGCCACATTATTTTGTCATCATGACAAATATTACTTGTGACTAAAAATTTTCCACACAAATAGATATAAGTAACAAAGTATTAACTGTATTGTGTGCTCCCAAAATGGGTATTTAAATGGTTAATTGTTACATTATCTGCTTAACTAGCAACACATTATAGTAAAATCCGAAGGCTATCTGTACGTGTTGACCTACTACACCAATTGCCTCAAATTGTTGTATACCCAATTGATTTCACATCTGGTTGACGCTGTAATTCCTATTTGTCCAAATTAATTAATTGTTATAACTATCAAGTCTGTGTTTTATGTAATGTGCTTGGTTCTGACTTCATATATAGAACAAATAACTAATATTTCCCATACCACATTCACAGACATATTGCTATTACAGAGTTATAATGGAATAAGTAATATCTACCTACAATATTTATTATGTATTGTTTGACATAGGTATGTGTGTTTATGAAGTAAATAAATAACTCACATTACTCCCATTTTTATAACATTTTAATTATTATTACATGTATGTGTACTAAGATAATTAAAGAGATACAAATATTTACCATATACTTGTTACGTAGTTATACAATTCTACTGGTGCCAGATATTCAATCCGTAAAAAAACCAATGAAATAGGTTCAGTCCTAATTAAATTGTCCAGTCTCATTGTATCACAACTTGTAATGCTGACATCATAGCTGAAACATGTAGCAACACATGCTTTATAATATATGTAATGTCAATAAGTGATTTTATTAAATAGTTATTCATTTTTGTGATTTTGTGAAGTTATATTAATTTTTCCAAACACTGAGTGCATACATGTTCATAGCCAAAACAGAAAATTAATCAGTACACTGCTTCATTTTGTGTCCTACACTTTGTGTGTGTATATATTCTTTTTTTGTGTTGTTTCATTGTTGAATTGTATCATTAGCCACAGAAAAGAATTCAGTTCAGAATTCAGAATTCATCTAACAGCCTTGGCAATTATTTCCTTATTTAAGTAAAGATACATTGGATTATGACAGGAATACATTGCAGTGATGCTTTTGCAGTATGCAATGACTACACTCAATAGTGTTGTCTTGAGGGTTCCTGTCGTGAAATAAAAAATTAATGATATTTATGTGTTTGTACAATTGTATCATTAGATATTATCAGTTGTGTTCGCAATATTTAAGTAATCAATGTGTTGTTGCAGATAAGAAAAGATGCTAAGAAAGCGCCCGCACGCGCGTCTAAAAGTCACCGCTCACTAAATTCTGTTTAGACGTAAGGACTATGTGATAGTATTAAACGCTTGAAAAATGCCGGTGGTTTCGCCCTCACGATACAACTCCACTTCAACCAGCCTCTCCGGTTCATACCGATCCACCTTAACATCCACAAATAGCTTGGACAAACCGTACTATAGAACCAGTAGTGGGACATATGTAACTTCGACGTTGAGAAGCAGTTATGGAGATAAGACGACGGAGTATCGGTCCAGGTATACGGATATAGACGGGAAACGAGAGAGGAAGGCGTCTTTAGTAGAATATACTAGAAATTCACGGGCGCCTAGTATAACAGATTCCGATAGCGGTATTTCATCGAGATACCGATCGGAACGAAGCGAATCTCGGGGAAGAGATGTCTCGACAACGAGGAGCGAGAGTAGTAAGACGTCCGAAGCCAGGCCCAAGAGGGGTATCATCAACTCCGCGGCACTGACGATGTCGACGGCGGAACTGTACAATAAGTACAGCCCAGCAAATTATGTGCCATTGACCCAGAGGATCAAAGAGAGCCAAGCACAGAATTACGGGGAGATATCCCGATCGAAGTCGATCTCCAATGATATCGGTAGACCGCCAGCACCTGAATCCAGGATACGGAAGCCGAGGAATTCCGCCGCAACTATCACAGAGGTAATTTCTATTTGTTTTATTTTTCAGTACAATAAGCGTTTGTTGTCTATGGGAATTTTAAAATATTGCCAGCTGTATTGATTTTTGAAATGAAAAATACAACCATAAATTATTGCCTGCATAGAAAAATCTTATTTGGCTTAGTGGATAGGTTTTTTTCTGAGTACATTTATCTGTAAAAATGAACAGTCTGCACACATGCGTTTTGAAGACTTTTCGGTAATTTTTTAATATGATTAAAAGGTAATAAATCACAATTAAATTCGCCTGTTTCTGCAAAATGTTCTAATAAACTATGCAATAGATATGATCCAAATTTTGTTATCATTATTTTGATAATAACAAACAGGTCAGGAGGGCAGATCTTATGGCATATTCTTTAAAAATAATAAAATCTATTTTATAAATTAATTCATTGATTATATAATCATTACATGATCCATATAAAAACATTCTTTATACCAAATCGCATGTATCATTGATCATGTTATTGCAGAAATCAATATTTGTTTAAAGCCATAATAGTTAATTGCTAGTCCTGTTTGCTATGACACTATTTGAATCCGTCGCCAAACCATTCCTCTGGTTGTGAATACAAACCCAGTGCCAGTGCGTGCCAGTAGTTTATTTCTTGTTCTCTCTTTGATCAGTGATTCTTTTGTTGTCACTAATGTCTCTGTGCAATAGTGGTCATTTGCAGTTGACTTGTCATATCATTTGTCAGATATTTACATAAAAAACATAATACTGTAATTTATATAAGTTTGTCATACTCGCTTCTAGAATGATTAGCCTTGAAGATACAGTTATCAACATACTAAAAACTGTCTGTACTAAAAAAAGTCCTCTGTTGTAGTAATATAGTTATCTGCAACTGAGTTTATAGAGAAATGATCTTTTTTGTGGTTGCTTGGTATTTCTTATTGCATTTATGCACTGCATGCCAGTATTGTTATAACATTCGAATTATGTTATTTTTATTAAAAAGTGGTAGCAAAAATCTTCATTATATATAAAATGCATATAACTAAAGAATGTGATTTTTGTGATTATTTCATAATCAATATCCCCCCGTGATGATGAAAATGATAAATCATTATTGTAACATATTACAATTAAAATTAGATTCGAACACTTGACATCAAATTATTATAAGTAATCACACAGTTTTTGATGCCTTTACAGTGAATATTAATTTTCATTTACAGTTTTGATTTAAATAATTCGAATAGACGAAATCAACGAGTCAACGAGTCAACTTACGAAATCATGTCACTTATTAAACGAAAATAAAACTATATTCCACATAACTTTTAGTACATACTATACTTATGTTCAATTTAGGCCTATTGATGTTATATAGTCCTTATTTTCATTCTGTTACGGTTTTATTTATGGCTAAAAGCTATGTCATTTCAAATCTGATAATTCATAGTAATGCACCTTATTCTTACTATATTAAAGTTAAAATTCCTTCGCTACAATTTCTGTATTTTCACGTAACAATTTAAAGAACGCATTAAAGGAAATTACGTATTGTAGGAAAAGCGACTGTATGTCCATTTGTTAAGAATGTCTTTTCTTAACGGGGTGCTGTATTTGGCTAGGCTAGAGCGTTTTGGTCATAAAAGATTGTTGTAAAAGTATTGTGTGCCAAATTTAGACTGCACATTGTTCGCAAGTTCGGCTTTTGAGACAAGTGCCTTTGTGATGTGGAAGCAGTAAACGGGTGTGCTGTCCACCTTATGTTAAGTGTTTATGGACCTCTATATTTGTAACTAAACCGGGTGCTTCTGATTGGACAGTACTAGGAACTAAGGAATATGTGGCGATTCAAATAAGGAAACAGGCAACATTTTATTGATATGGCTATCGGTAATACAATTTCGCCCTTTCACAAATGTCTCGTGGACGTAGTGGTTAACAGCTAATAAAGCCAATTTACAATAGATGTTTGTACTGAATATGTTGTGTCATATTTGTTATTACAAAGTTGTACAACCATTCCTATTGCAGTCTAAATTCGACCTTAATATAATTATCCAAAAGGTTACTGCACATTGACATTGAACGTAATTGAAACAATGTTTTATTTTCTTTAATAAAAGTACTTGTAATGCATATATAAAATTAAAGTTTCTACGTTTTCCATTCAACAAATCTGTGCCAAATCTGAATTCACAAGAATAAACGACAACTTGTTTTAAAACCATTAACGTCACTGAGTACTGGTTTCCGCTTAACGAGCCCTTTCATATCATACCCATATCATAGGGTTTATTGTGGAACTGATAAATCGTAATTTTGTAAAGTCCGCCATATTGGTTTAAAAATGGCGGTACTTTTGTATACTGAATTGTCACGCGAACCAAACGTGTGTGCCAAATTACAGCGCAATCGGAGCCTGGGAAGAGGGTCAAATTATATTTACAAGATTTAATTACAGACAGACAACGGACAGGTATCATAAAACGAAACCCTTAACATAAGATTGTGATATTGTGACATAACGATGTTAGTTTTTTTTAATATTTATGGTATTTATTAATGCTGTAGATCCCATAGCAATATTTCTTTTTATTTTTGTCGGTTTGTCTCTGTGTATTTACTCCCGCTAATCTTCAAAAATGCCTATTAAATTGCGAAATAAAAGGTATTTAAGATAAAACATGAAGAATAATGCGTTACAATACTTATACTTGTATTTAACAGATTGCGAAATATCTATACAGCAATTATGTCTTAGCAGCGAGTACCCTGTTAGAATACAAATTTACAGCCCATTTTTATAAAACATATTGGTGCAGCCTCTAAAGTTTTAATTTTACATGTGCGTATTAATATTTGCTTATGATTCTGTAAAAGCGAAACATAAACGTCAATAATAAATCATCTAACCATCCATCCATATTGTCTTTCAAATTGTTTAGTCTAAAGAACACAAGATCTGTGGTCAATTTTAATTATTGATATGGCTTTAATTATTTTTATTAAACTGCCTACATTTTTTATGACTAGTATCAAATAATCTGAATATATTGTACGTCTACCGACGGATCCGCGTAGGTGGGACGGGTTAGTCGAATATTCTATTAATATACGATATTGGGTACGAAGTTATTTCACGTAAAATGTCGGCGAGTCACCGATTTATTAATAAATGTATGTGATATATCAAAACTATGATAAAAGAAGAGTTTTGTAAGTTTATATGTAGGACGGGAGGAAAATCAATTGGCATGAACTTACATTTCAAACGGACTGTCAAGATGCTCTTTGGTATAATAAAAATAGCAAACGGTAGTGAAGCTGACCAGGCGTCAACTGGTCATTGAACCTGGTATTTTTAATTAGTCACTTATCCAGACCATCTCAGCGATATTCAAAATCCCCTTCATGGCACGGATAGAATTAAATATCTAAAAGGGTATGAGATCTAAATTACACGGATTATATCCACCCTGTTGTTGGTAAAACATCTTGCATCGAATAAATCTCCTAACTGTCGTAAAAGATAATTCCCCTAAAAGGTGCAAGATGAGCTCTATATCAAAATCAGGTACGCTTTTTTGATTCTCATGTTTAATTTGATATTATTATTTCTTCATCCAAATACTAATGATATGTATTAATGAGCTTAGGTTAATTCTCAGCATAAAAGGAGTTGGTAATAAACATAAGAAAACTTGGAACGATAGAGTCGAAACGAGAGATTTTACTGTATAATTAACGTTAACATTTTTGATCTTGAGAAAAATATGAAATTCTTGTAGGATTAATCTAATTTCTCCAGATGAGGCTGCGTATTGATGTTCTAGGTTATCAGTTCCTTAGACACTCTTGTCAACAAGAAACAGGTAGTCTGCATGTAACACCTTGCAGATTTTTGTAAGATTATTTCCAGATATTTCTGTTAGTATTAATGTGAGTCACTCCGAGAGGTTAGAAATGTGTTCATTCTTCAATTCGTTGGGTTACAATTCTTGGGCACGATATGGCCATTCTAACTTGTTCATTAGCAGATTCCTTTAATATGTCATTATTTTGAAGGATGTTTTTTTTCAATGATGAATTAAGAATACGTTAAAAATCCAAAATTAAATTAATACAAATATGAGAACTTAATACTTAGAAGCAATCGTTTATGAAAAGAATAGTGAATAATATCATGAATAATTTAAGTTAAATTTGTATAGGCAAGAATTTCGCATGGTTTTTGTTAGTAGTATGTTCAAATTTCTATTTATGATTTTTTGACCGAGCATTTCCCAGAGACAACGATCGCAGTGTGCGCGTGTGTAAGTGTGTTCATGTTCTTTAACCATCACGCACTAAAGAGCCATGTTATTATACCAGCTTCAAGTATAATAGCCTCACAGGTCGCTAGGAAAGCAGACTTTGCTGTAAATAATTACAACACGCTTAATTCCTCCTATAGACTTAAAAGAGTCTAAAGTCTGCCTTCCAAACAGGCCAGTAGTAACATAGATGCGCAGACAAATCTGCGCTGTAGCATGTGCGATTCATGTTGGAACTAACACACAATCACATCGCGCAGTAGTCATTAATGTCTCATTATAATATCGCTAAGTTCAATTTTCAACAACGCCAGAGACCGGAAGGCAGGAGATACAAGGACACATCTCCTACGCCGAGCTACAGTAAGCGCGCCTCCATGTCTAATGGCGTCAAGGACACGAACGGAAACGAAGTTCCCTCTGTCTCCGAGATCAGGAAACGTTTCGATTCCAAAATGGCAGTTACCAAGCTGCCTGCAAACGATACCAGATACTCATCGAAAACGATAGAACATTATCTAAACCAACTAAAAGATTGTGAAAATGGCTCTACCACATACACCAGACTTAATTCGAAAGAAGATCAGCCAGTTCCCGTCCATCTGCCATATGCTGAGAAGAATGGTGTTAACCACAGATGGGAGGTCGGCTCTTCCGGCTCCAGGTCCAATTCTAATTCAGATCTGTCCATTAGCAAAACTATTTCAGAACCAGTGTCTTTAGCTAAGCCGAATCTAGATAAGAATAACTCGATGTCAGTGTCTTACACGGCCAAACTGCCTTCTGACAGATTAGCTAGCATTAAAAGTCAACTCGACCCGAACAATCCTATAGGAAAAATTTTAGAAAAATCAACGGTTATTCAAGTAGAGAATGGTGACATAGATTACACAGAACGCAAGAAACTTCCGCGAAGTAGTCCTGAAGTGACTAAATCAAAGGAATCGTTAAAGAACGATATAGAAAAACAAGTAAAAGCTCCAAAACATACTTCCAATTTTGCTTCCTATATACAGATCTCACAGCCTATAGCATCCGGTTCAACCACGCCAAAAATGTCGAAACAAACCGAAATCAACAATATTATAAACGATGAGTTAACTAAGAATAATGTCAAAGAGCCTAGGAAATCAAAAATTAGTCTGAAATATATTGATTCAGAACAGGATGATCGTTTGGTTCTCGATAATGACATCGAATCCCCAAGCGGTACTGGATTTGAGAACAAAACTTTTGAGCACGAGAACTTTTTGAAAAAAAGAACAGAAAAATCCGAAGAAGACCAAAAAGAAGTGGAAAATGGCGTAAAGTCCATGGAGACCAGCACCGAAAGCACGATTAGCGAGCCTACAGAAGACTCTAGTCCAGAAACGCCGTCTTCTAGAAGAAGGGTCCTAGATACGAAGGATTATGAAGATATTAAAGCGGTAAGTACTCATTTCTTCTTCTCTTGCGGACTGGAAAAGGTTTTCTCATCGCGATATGTTAAATACATTTAAATCGTCTCTATTTCTTTAAAATTTCTTGTTTCAAAGACCTTTTTCAATCTCGCATCCCACGGTAATACTAAGTGGCTCTTTTTCAACACAATATCATTTATTTTTATTGTTTCACGAGTATTCAAAATTTATTTATATGAGTTCCTATTAAACACACCTTAATTTTTTATGCAATATACCGTATTTTCATTTCGTGATAATTCTAGTTGGAAGACAATAATTGAAGTTTTAATGCGATTACTTAAGTTCGTAATATTATTTGATTTTCATAAATATTTACTTTTAGAGAGTTGTTTGTGCCAATTTTGTTGCTTATTAATTCGCGATTTAACTAATTAAAGAAAATACTGAAACTGAATTATTTGTAATCAAAGAAGTGGAACGCAAAAAGCATGATTACGACAGTCATATAAGTAGATATCGAAAAATAGATGTATGTTATTCTGCTGGGTATTCATTAATTAAAGTTTGTTGAATAAGATGTTATAGATAAATGAGTCTTATAGTGATTGGAGGGACCGATTGGATAAAGGTTTTATTTTAAATAGACGTAAATAATGAAAAAGTCGTTTAATGAAATGAAGTAACAAAATATACCCAGAGCTATGCTTCTCTTTCCCTTTGAGTATGTATGCATATGTATAGGATTATATGCATAGGAATTGAAAATTTTATTTTAAATGTCATGACTAAAACGAAAGAAATTAGTCAAAAGTTCACTTAAAACTAAATTAACTATTCAGCAAAATAGTGTTATAACAATAACTACCTGTGACATAATTAATAGTAATAAGGTCATAATAATTCGAATCTATAGTTGATTTTAAAGTTATGCCTACCTTTTATGATTTTCACCAGTGTTATCCAGAATTGAAATTTATCCAGAATGTGGGTGAACTTAATCCCGCTCAGTATCAACTATAATAGTTGACACAATGGTGGGTTAAGATTTTTTCCTATAAAATATGATGTTGTTTATATGAATTGTTTCCTGCGTCCAAATTGTAAGGCAGAGTCTTGTTATTATCAAAGATAGAGGGGTGATTACCGCAGATATAACGTGCCGACAAGTGCGAAATCTCTGGTAGGATTCATTTAAAAAAAGCTCCCGAGTTCGTTGGCATTTCGCTATTCAGGTCGCTGGTATATTTGTGTGCGTGCGTGTGTTCATACGTATTGCTATTTGTATGTATTTGTTAGGGCATTGAAATTTTGTCTGTCATTCCGTCTCACATATAATTGATGCGGTACTACTTGTATGCGTATAGAGACGCCATTTAGAATACATGGTCAGGGTTTCAATCTACTTTGAAGGCTATAACTTACGAAGGATCTTCCATAACACATATGAATATCAAAAATTCCTTGCAATACGGCGTAAATATTTTGTATGGCAAATTACAGCATCATTTAAAAAAAGTGAATTGTCACCTTTAACAATTCCATTTTTAAAGGTAACTGCTAGGAACTTGTATGGATATAATTTTTTACACGGTTGCTAGCGATCATCGACTTTACATTTGCGTAAGCAACGTGTGGTTGCTATAACGCTTGTAATGACGTCTTTAAATTCTTTTCCTCCTCGTATATATACCAACCTTTGCATCTGTAAACAAGTGACAGTCTTTTATGTTTAAAGAAAACTAATTGATTAGTAGTCTACGGTATACTTCCATTATCTGAGCTAACGGCTGAACGCATCTTATATCATGTAAGGTCGTTGTAAACTGAAAAGTATGAAGTACGATTTACTGGAGTAAACGTCATATAATTCTATTAAAGTAACGTGCATTGAGTAAACTTAATTTATTGCAGCCAAAAATACTTCGAAATATTAGTATTGGTGTGAAAATAATAAAATAGTTATCCGTCAATTATTTGTCATTAGAAGTCCCCGAAAGAATTGAGATAAATTTCCCAAATAAGATCGTAGTGAACTTAAACAGAGTAACTATTATAATAGTTAACACTAGCGACCCGTCCCGGCTTCGCACGGGTGCACTGCTGATAGTAAATACGCTAAAGAAAATCTGTGAACGTATTATACATATAAACTTTCCTCTTCAATCACTCTATCTATTAAAAAAACCGCATCAAAATCCGTTGCGTAGTTTTAAAGATTTAAGCATACAT
>DWJN01002959.1:0-14376 GCA_018248895.1 Carystus phorcus
TGAAACGTTGATTAGCGAATAATTTCTGAATAATCATGCTTTCTGCAACCCAATTAACGTTTGACAATAGATTTGACGGTGAATTTATTAATTTTTTCGTTGATCAGCCTCTCAGAAACCGGCCGTTAGTCTATCAATTGGTACCATACCGTTATTAGAGCAGTTAGTGCCCGATTGAATTAGGTTTATCGATTGTTTTCAATTCGGAATATTGGGAGCAAGTCAATCTTCAAATGAAACTAACTTAACTAACTTTAACGTACTAGACTTAACTAACATACTAGATCGGTTCCATCACTTTAATTAGTCTTTGAGCGAGTTGATGAGACTTATGAGTACTTTGTACTATTATTCGGTATTTATAGTTAATGATTTTTTCAGGTTTTTCGCTCTTAAAACATGGTTTCTCGAGTACCAGAATTTCACGTTTGGGTCACCAGTTCGGAATCTGACTGCTGTGGGGCATTACACACAAATGGTATGGGCGACCAGTCACAAGGTTGGATGTGGCGTGGCCCATTGCCCGGGCGGACCGTGGGGTCACTTCTATAATTATGTGTGCCATTATTGTCCAGGGTAAGAATTTGTTTTTTAACTTTCTAAGCTTTGCTTCGGAACCGATGACTTAGAACCCCTATGAAAAATATTTAGACAAGAATTTTTTTATTTGTGAACCAAAATGCATAAATGTTACAAGCTTCACAAGCTTACTACAATACTAAGTTAAGATGTTTCTAAGATTAGTGGGAGTAAGCATACTAATCTACAAGAAAAATTATATCTTAGAAGTAGTAATCAAAAGAAAGAAAACAAATTTATTTCGCCATAGAGAAACATGATAGTAATAATGATAACCATATATCTAATAGTTATTTTAATATATATTTATCTGAATCTCTGGTGGCACCATCTAGCTTTTTGCCGCTATTTTTCATTGGTAGTTCTTTGCACATAGGTGATTGTTTTTCACTAGCTAATAGCAAATATTGTTAAGTAAATAAATTAAATTGTGTATTTCAGTGGAAACTACGACACGATCACTCATTTTCCGTATAAACCCGGTCCAAAATGTGCCGATTGTCCAGACGACTGCATCTCCGGCTCTCTCTGCACCAACCCTTGTCCTCTCAAAGATTTTTACTCCAACTGCGATACGTTAGTGAAACTCGCCGATGTGTGCTCTCAAGGGACTTGTAATGCCACGTGCACTTGTGGCGATCAGAAAATATACAAAAATCATCCTTGGTAGTGTTATTTTAAGAAATATTGTATTATTGGTTATATTAAAAATATATCGTAGTTTTCGGGTGTTTTCATTGAATGTCATAATAAGTAAATAGAAAATCTGTTAAGAGATTATAAAATTAGATATATTATTGTACTGTTTTTTTTAATAGAATTATAATTAATTATATATTTTTTTAATACATTATTTTAAAGTACTATTTGTTAAACGCAAGAAAAAAGTTTTAGGATAGAAAGTGAGAAATGATTACTCACTTTATGTTTAAATTGTTACAAATGTGTTTAATGTCTGTCGCATTTAGCTCGCAGACGTAAGAGTTTACGTAACCCATTCATGAGCGTAGGTCCCTGTCGGCACAGCAGGTGAGTCAGCAGGTAGGGTGGTAGTCGATGCGGAACCAAGTACAACGTTCGACGCTCCTTTGTCCTATTTTATTTAAAAACACTGCCTGGTATTTATACAAAATTATATAACTCTCTAGACGTAAACAATCGACAAATATGGACTTTAAATGATGCATAAAAGAGCTCAAAAATGTGCAGTCACCTGTCACATCAAGGATAAATCGAATTAGTATTCCATGTTCCCGAGTGACCGAGCGACATGTTTCCCACCCCCACTACGGCTCCGACCCAATTGTAATGCAACGGCGAATACGGAGTCCGGCGCGCGGGCATTGTGGCGTCGGCTTCCGCACCTCGCGTCCATCTGCGCCGCCATGGTCTGCGACGATGGCTTGCACGCCTCATCGCTTCCAGACCGCCGCAAGTCTCTACGCCGGCTTGCATCTACTCGGGGATTCAAGCCATCCATCAAGTACGGATGGATCCGCGTCTTCGATGGCCCAGAACCGTACGCCGTTGACGCGCCGAGCAAATTAGTGAAGATATCATCAGACACGACGGTCGAAGATGTAAACAAGAAACTCGGCGTTGGTGATGAGCTCACGCTCTGGATGCAGATAGGGGAAGAGAATACGCGTAGGTTGGAACTGGATGAACATCCGCTACAAATTCAAGACCAGATAATGAAAAGGATCGGTTGGAGATCAGAAGCTCGGAGATTGCGGTTAGCGGTCGATCCGGAGATGCGACATTCGCTGCGTTGGAGCACAGGGCCAGCAGCGCACTCTGGTGGAGTACTACAGTCCGGGACACTGTATGTCCTGAAAGGTCATGTGTTTCCCCAATGGAAACCAAGACTTGCTCACATTATTGGATCACGTCTTTACACTTTTGGTAAGTAAATCTTAGATGTGAATTGAAGGCTTTTTTATCCTGATTCTTGTATGGCGTACTTACCTTTTCAGGTGTAAATTGGGAGGCCTTTGAGCTCAGTGGAGGAAGTATTGAGCTATGTCCACCTAAAGCCCAGAAACTGGTATTATGTATAAAACCTCGTTGTCCAGGGAACAATTTACGCGATGGAGGAGTTAATCATTTATTTGTCGGATTCAACACGATTTGGGAAAGAAATATTTGGAATACCTGGTTAAGACAGGTATGTTTTTTTGACATCATTATAATGGAATTATACAATAACATGACACTTTTTATCGGTTTAAGAATAACTTTATTTTTAAATATTTACTGCCCCGAAAATTATTTTGTTCCAATTAAATTATAAACACAAAACATGTTCTTCTGCCTAAGAACTTTACATAATTGTGTAGCGTAAATTTCATTTCATTTCAGAAGCACAGTTATTCTAAGTTAATTGTTTATTTTTATTAATTAGTATCGAAAACAACTTAGTGGCTTCAGGTCTAACACATTAATGAAAAGATTTAGAAAGTAGGTTCAGATTTTTTTTACTAAAGTAACCACTCCGAAGCGTGACAGGGTTCAGCTAGGACTTAATAGAACTGAACGAATTGATGCAATCTTGTGTAATTCAATACAACTCCATTGACTCGCATAAATAGTGAACAAGCAGCAAGAGATTCGGTGTTCGATTCCGGTACAATTCACAAACTAACGAACCGAGATCATAATGCTGCGAATAGAAATCTTACCGGTCAATCATCTTTTGGACATTGTAATGAACAATTTTTGTCTTCAGGGATGTAACGTTTCTAAAGCAATAAATACTTGAAATCTAGCATACTGTATTAAGTTGAAAAAAGATAAAATTTACAGAATGACAGACAATGCACAAGTTGAACTAGTGGTTCTAGAAGGTTGAAACTTTGTATTTAGATAAAATAAGTATAACCTATATTTGTATAACCTAATAGAAACTGACCAGGTACAGAACGTAGGTAGTAGGTAGATAGTATATTTTTTTCTTGGAAGTTCAATATTAACGCGAAAAAAAATTATCTAATAAATAAATAGCTATATTCGATTAATTATGTTAATTATCCTGTACATAACTGAATTGACATTCCCTGATTTCTTTCATCTAATATTTATTATTAGGTACTATCTCTTGGCAATAAAAATACTAACACCTTATTATTTCTATCCGTAGTAAATATGATAATAATGTGTTGTTCGTAATATTTGCAATGTCTACAATTTTGAAACATAATTGTATAATTATGCGTTGCGTAAAGCATCCTAAATAATTACGTACCTAATGCAAATTTTACGCGAGCGTCTTGTAGTGCCAGTCGAAAAGGTAGTTTAAAGACTACGGATGTTGATTACTGAGTATTTTCTCAGTACACACAACGAAACAGGAAATTTGTAAATGTCCTGTAATTATTATAATGTGTTTTTGAATACACGAATGCGAGAAGATACGGAAATCAATCTAATGCCTTGTGCAGTAATTATTTGTAATCTGATATTTGATTAATGCGGTATGATATAACACGCACATGCAAATTCTACAAAAACTACTTTGAATATACCTGTACATGAAATTTAATTTATTTACAAACACTACTAATTCAATGCCTAAACTGGTTATACATACAACAAGCACTGTACACCATATTAATATGGTCATAATGATTGAGGGACATTGATTACGACCTACGTCCTCAATGAGGGACCAATTGAATGCTAGGTGGGGCATCTGACAATATGAAACTTGAACATTTTAAGTTTATTTCAAAACACATTTTAATGAAAGTGCCTGATACCGTAACGAATATCACGAAAGTATTATAAACGTTCTTAGTAATTATTTTTCCATGATTTAAAGTGTGTTAATTAGAACTGTGTGCACTGCTCTGAATGAAGAGTCACGGTCGAGATGTACAGAACGTGAGCTTGGTAGCGGGTACAAGTAGGGTTTTGAAAGTTAATATTTACCAAGAAAAGGAATCAGCATCCCTTTGAACCATTAAAATTTCAGGTGATTTTTAAAAATAATAAAATTTTTCAGTCATGCGTAAAGTTTAATAAATACGAATAGCAGACGCACGGACAATATTTCTTATTTCTCAGTAGCTATTAGAGTTGATATTATCTATGCATGATATAGGCATATAAACTTTTTGTTTACTTACATAAGATTAAATAAATAAAGTGACAACCCTAGTGAATGATGCCGCTTCAGACAGTAAATTCACCTAAAACGGTTGCTGTGATTCAGTAACCATTTACTTTATTGTGCCGGTTCGTACACCGTCTCAGTCTGTGACGAGTGTTTCATAGTGAGTGACAAACAAATGTGACCTGGGAGCAAATCTATAAAACATACATACGTAATCCTACTAATACACTTAATAATCACGGAAGATACCTAAGTTTAGCAGAAGACTCAAGTAAACTCAAGAGAGAGATAGAATATATTTTTAAGCACGTTTCGTGTAAGCTCCAAGAAAAACGCTATTCACGAGCGATAGAGCTAAACCAAGGACATCTAAATGTCATTTATCAGGCAAACATGGTCGTGATTGGAATAAACAAGGCGCAGAAAGGAGTTATTTTGTAGGCTTTAGGAATAACAATGGTGTTAAGAGTTCGACGGCCTCATTGCGGTTACGCTTCGAAGCGAACTTGCATCTGGCTATACTCAAAGAAAATATATTTTACTAAAGACTCGAAGGAAACTTGAGTACTTAAATAAATTTCTGCGTTTCATAGTGTACCTTAAAGATGATTGTTACAATAGGAAAAAACACAATGGATCAGGAGATTGACAGCTTAGATGTGTTCATTCAAAATAATGAGGATATTTACTTGGATAGCCTCGAGCCTTCAACGATGAAGGATAAATGCGAAGTATCGGTAAGTAGGTATCAAAGACCACAGTATTCACCAGAACTTAATATAATTTATGTAAATTAAATTCAAATAATTAACAGTTAATCTAGTATTAAATGAATGTAAATTTTTAAACATTTTTAACTCTGCTAGTTTAATACCCTAACTATGGCTTTATTATCATTATGAATGATAATAGCCCATTTCCTCGTTAGCACAAAAGAAACCTACCTACTGATGTCACTTTATGTAGGAATAGTTGGAGTTATTTTAAGCTATTCGCCGGTTTTTGAATAACTTGTCAAAATATTGTTAAACTAACATGCATGTTATCTTAGAAGCTCTGTCAAATCAATTCGAGTTTCTGAAACGTTGGTGAGAGAACAATAAAATAGAAAACAAAATCGCATTTGACAAACGATTCAGAGTAAAATTTGACATCTTTGTTTAACTGATCAATTAAATAAATCAAAGCAAAGGTTTAATTATGCTTGACAGTTTATTAGTTAATTTTTCGTTGATCAGTCTTTCAGAAAAGGTATGTAATTTTTATAGAATGTATGAAGACAATTCATTGAAGATCATGATGTCTGTGGCCAAATTATTCGTGAATGTTATTAAATATAGATGCCAAACAGCTCCTTTTATTTTGATCTGTGTGTATGTATCAGTGAAACATTGGTACGTGAAAACCACTAAACAACTTTTCTTAGCATGGTATAGCATTTTCATAGCAACCAAGGTATTTGATTATGCCATTAATAAGTACATTCAAGCCAATAATAATCACAAAATGGTACAATTTGTCTATTCCGATGAGCACTGTCTTTTGAGTTACCATTATTTTTTATGAGTAATAAGTAGATCTTTGGGTTTTCTCATTTTTATATTAGAGGAAATCTATACTTATATGCTAATACTAATAATAATATAATAATAATAATATAAAGCTAAAGAGTTTGTTTGTTTGTTTGATTGATTGATTATTTGTTTGAACACTCTAATCTCAGGAACAACTGAACCGATTTTACAAATTATTTTAGTGTAAGACAAGTTATTTTATCGAGGATGGCTATAAGCTATATAACATCACGCTAAGAAAAATAGGAGAGGAGCAGCAATTAAAAATATTGCGAAAACGGTAAAATTTAGAGCTTCCCTAGCGTGCGCTAAGTAAACGGTGAAAGTTACTCAAAAATCATGTATTACAATATTGGGAACAATAATCTAAAATTTCTAAATAAAAGTCCGCGACAGCATATGTCAAGCTTTTAAGGTTAACCCACTGTAACCATTTTTATGGTTATCAAAACAGTTCTAAGATAATTATTTATATGGCAAAACAACGTCTGCTGGTGTTAGCTAGTAAATAATAGTTAAATTATTGTGCATCCCAAGTACAACAGTTATTACTATGAAAATTAAACGACCAGTAAATATCGATGCAAAAAAAGCGAAAATCGACAACTGTATTAGTTGTGACTTCAGCGTGTTGCCTTGAATTGTGATTTTTTAAATATATTTTATAAGATTAATCAATCGGCGGGAATGAATGCACCAAAAATACAACTTCTGAGACTTGTGAAATTTTGCAAACCTTATGTAGGAATATTCGTATAGTTCTATGTGTGTTATCAGAAAATATTTGAGTATACTTCGTTCAAATTGGAGCCGGAGTAAATCTAAGTAAAAATCTAAGTAAATCTAAACAAACATTATAATTCCTTTGTACGGTTTTCACTTACTAACATTCGTATCAACATCAAACTTATTTCATTGAAGTAAGCTGCTTATTGTAATATTTTGTTAATTCTCCAATCAATTTATTATTGGTCTATAACAACCACAACTTGTGAGATAATAAGTTAAACCAATATCATATAATACTTTGTTGTTTGAAAACTCCTGCTCACAACCCTGTTTACATAGAGAAATACAGAAATAAATTTAGAGATTTATTGAAGTACCAAAAACATGTTTACAAAATGATATGTTCATAAACTAAATAAAATATTACATTATTAACTGACTTCAAAAAGTTTTAAATTCATATGTATTTTCTACGTGTCCTAGTTATTTTTTTTTTACTTTATTGCTCATAAGTATGTGTGGATTACAATTTAATTAATTACAAGTTAATAACTTAATAATGGGTATACGTATTTGAATAATCCTTTTTTTATTAAAAAGCTGTGATTTGAGCGACATCTGACGAGCAGTTTTGGAGTGATCGTTAATAAAACTAAAAAATATTAAATACAGCGTAATTTAATTGAAGCGGTGTTTTCTTTTGTCCATTGACAAAGCGAATATTATTACGAACATGTTTATTAATTGATCAATTTGATTTCAGGGTACCCAGAGCACACAGCCACCGAATGTTCTAGACCTCAGCGGAGGTGGTAGATCTGCGTTGACAGCTGCTTTATCACAGTACGATTCCAGTGGATTCACTGTACGGGTGCTTCGAATGCGAGGGAACACATTGCCTGCGTTACCTCTCCAGACCTTCTCGCTACTTGCGCTGACACACCTCGACGTCAGTAACAATAGAATTGTTGAGCTGCCGGAAGAAATTTCTCACCTCACACAGTAAGAATGTTTTCATGTTTTGTACAAATAAATGCCTTCAGTTATGGCCATTAATAAGCAAGGGTCACTTCACTCCTCATCACCGAGGAGGTCTAGAGCATACTCCACCACGCTGCTTCAGTGCGGATTGCTTAGGATAATGGCCAACCCAAGTATCGGAAGTTTTGAAGCCGCCCGAAGGACTCCGACAGGGCTTAACGACTGCTGCTTACGATAAAAAATCCTAATACAATCAGTATGTCAGTAGGGCTAAAATAGTCGGAAGTGAATGGGGTCATAACGCTATAGGTATTATTGTTATCACATCACTATACTATTATTATTATACTACTCACCATCAGGTGGGATTGTAGTCAAGCATTATCTTATATTCTGTAAAATCTTAATACATATAAAGTACGTGTTACGGTGTTTGTCCGCTATGGACTCCTAAATTATTTAACCGATTTAAATCTTTAGTACACCGTGTCCAGTTTGATCCCGCTTTAAAGATAGGATAGCTTATATCTCAATTTATAGTCGCAATATTATTTTATTGCAAATTATTTGTTTAATATCTCACAAAGAATTAGTTCCATAAGATTCTAACAGATGGCGGTGTAAGATAATTAAATGACAAAATTGAGTAATTGCAAATTATTTGTTTAATATCTTATAAATAATTAGTTCCATAAGATTCTAACAGATGGCGGTGTAAGGCAATAATTGGCAAAATTGAGTATGTAAATCTTTTACAGCAACGCGTGGCCGTTAGGTTATTTTATTGCAGAACAACGTCTGCTGGGTCAACTAGTAATATATAAAAATGAATGAGTGAAAAATTGGGTTAATATTTTATTTCAAATGGTTAGATAACATTCATCGGTGTACACAGTCGTGAGCCATGTTGCGAGCATCTCGCACAGATCCATTACTGGTAATTCTTTAACGCTCCGCCGGTGATGCGTGGCGTTGCCTCTCGAAGCAGCCTTCGGACACATTTCCATGTGCGTGTAAATGTTTATGTGTGTGAACTATGGAAGGAAAGGCGAATAATAACACTTCCTTACTCAGCTTATTCATTTATTCTATAGGTTTGTTTTTGATCTGGCCTTAGTTCGCGTTGTAAGCTTACGTCTACTGAAATCAATAGGTTTAATAGTGACAAGTAATTTATATACTAATCCGGGTGGTTTGGCGTCCGTACCGTAATGTTCATCACGCCGCGCCGCGCCGGACCGCAGTCCGAAGGGTTCTAGGGTCGAATCCCAGCGAGGCCGATATTTGAATGATGAATTTTAATTTCTGTTCTCGTTCTGGGTGTGTGTGTCATTCTGTGTTGTCCATGGTACCCACGACACGGGCTATCCTTGTGTAGGGTTATGAGTGTGTGGCGTTATTTATTTATTTATATGTCATCTTATTGCGACAGACAGGGTATAGGCCAACCTCCTGTATTCGTGGTATAACCTGCTGAATGATAGGATGATGATGATGAGCTTATGGTGTCATGCTTCTCAGCTTTGTCGAAACGATACTCATGTAGTTAGGGAATTTTAAACACCCAGCAAGCAGTAATTGTGCAATAGATTAGATAGATATAGTATAGAAAGTAAAAATACATGAGTTTACCTTTTAGGTCATACCATTTAGGTCATCTCCATAGAGTGGATATACAAGTGTTATATTTCAATAACTTCGTAAACAAAAAATATGTAACAATTTTTGAAGCGAAAATCACTAGTTCAAAAATATTACTCAATTCTTTTCTGTTCTATGACAGAAAAACTGTAACGTTTTACAGTTGACTAATCTCCTTATAGGGCAGTATGTTTGAGTATGATCTTCATATAGGATTTTCAAATAGGACGGATACGGTTTAGAGATACTTTACTTCAATGATGTCAATGTAACCCCATAACATATGGTGTAACGTCGGCTGTTAATAGCGTTGCGTTTCCGTTGTGTGCTAATTTATAAATGAGTGCTACGTTGATTCTTACTGTTTGACTCGTATCTACATCAAATCGTCGGAGCGTACCTTTACGTTCACTTCGAGTAACCCGCATAGTGTACGATTTTATTTATGCAAGAACTTATTAGTATTATTATTTATTATAATTTCGAATATAATAATTTATTCATCGGGATATATTTATTTTGCAATTATTTATTTTCTCTACTAACCTCTATGTGTGGAAAGGAATGTTTATTTATACGATTTACGAGAAGTAAATAACAGTCTGAAATATTCCATCATAAATAAATATATTGTCAATATAACGCGTGTTAATAAGTTTTGTTTTTAAATTCGAATGTTTACAAAGTTTTACCACAAATAACCTATATATATCTATATAATAACGTACGTATAATATACTTCATGCAAAACTCCATAGCTTTGACAATATGATAACTGTTTCGGGAAAGTTTTCATGTTGAGAAGAAAAGATGGCGAATGAAAATTGCATCACACGTGTTGAGATTACAATTTTAACTTGTAACCTAAGCAGAAGCATTATTATTTTGACATGTTAGTTTCTACTACTGATCTTTATTAACAAGTTATGCAATCTCAACGTTAATTCAACTATACTAAGTCAACGTTTCTTCAATGAAATAAAAATTCAATGGTTATATTCAGGAACCTCATTAAATTTGCTAAAACTAACGTCTATCGGAGAAGCAATTTACTCAGATTAAATCACACAATAACCATGAATTGTGGAACTTTACCTAGCGGCCCGAGAGAAGTATTCAATTCCGTTAGATGCGAATTTATTACGCATGTATTATATAAATTTTCAATATGTAAACGTTTGTCTTGTGTAATATTTGTTAACCTACCCATATAAACTTATATTTTATCAGTAAAGATACACTCGTTAAGAATAACAAATAAAGAAGAGACATACTTTTAAACACTTGAACGCCTCTATACGTAGGATTCCCTATGTCGCAGGCAGGACGTACATACAACACAAATAATACCTCACTAATATCTATGACTTAAGAAAAAATATTTTTCTGTCACATAAATAAATGTACTTGGCCAGTATTCGTACTCGAGACTAATTTTTCCCTTTGAGTAACACCCCGATATGTAACAGTGTTAAACATTGGGATATTTTCGAAAAAAGATTCCTATTGAGTAACTTTACGGGTGTCTTTTAAGTTCTCCTTACTTCGCAGGTCACACAATGTGTAATTTATAATGAAAATAAATGTCTAACAACCCACAAGTTTTATGACAAATACTAGCTATTCTCTTTCTTTTAGACTGTTTAAGTACAATGAACGGTATGTATCGAACATAGCGTTCATTACTTGCATGATATGACGAAAGCGAAAACAATGAAAGTCTAATGTATAGCAGAGATCTGTTTGATAGAACAACAATGTGTATGTCTGTAACAACGATCGCATTGACAATAAACCGCATCCACATACACAGACTATAAATGTTATTATGGGATCTGTTTCGTCAAAAATACCCCCAGTTTTTCTCAAATATTTTCCGTCTATAGACAACGTTCGATTACAAATGTATTTGTATAACGCATGTATGTATACACGTGTATTTATATATTTAATTCTTCTGTTCATGTATCATTATTGAACTTTTAAACAGTTGGATTGTTGTGATGATTTTTTGTATGTGTCTAACTAGATTTGAGAACAATTTCGATTTAAAAATACGATCAAAAAATATTTTTATTTGTATCTGCTGAATCTGTCGTTTTACTTATAACTTTCAATAATTTAAGCTTCTTTACCATTTCTGTTTTACTTGGCACGTCTTTCAAGTTGTTTTACAGGGTCTCACCTATCACTACATAGTATAAAACAAAGTCACTTTCTCTGTCCCTATATCCCTATTCTGATGCGGTTTTTTTAATAGATAGAGTGATTGAAGAGGAAGGTTTATATGTATAATACGTTCACAGTTTTTCTGTAGTGTATTTAGTAGCATTGTACCCGTGCAAAGCCGGGACCATGGCCGGGGTCGCTAGTTATAGTAATATAAGATTATTGTGGTTAAATTAATACAGGTTACCGATACACAAGTGTTACAAACGCAACAAAACTTTGCGTTAGTGTAAACAAGCGCAGAGTATCGCGGGGGCATTGCGTCTGTGCCTCGTGTGGTCATTCGGCCGTTGAAGACGCATCGCCCATCGCCTGTATGGTCGAGTGCGGTCAGTCCTACCACACACTCTAACAGTGCAACAGTGTCTACGAACGCTGAAATCGTTTTTAATTATCAAGTCCATTATTGACTATGTAATATCACATTATTAACGCTAGTGTTATGAAAGTGAGTTATGCGGAACGAAAGTTGAAACGTTAATTATTTATTAGTTAAGTTTATGTTAATATCGTATATTGTACCAAACATTGGGTAAGTTATAAGTTTATTGTTTAATAAACGTAAAAATACGTTATAAGTTGTTGGTTCATTGACCAAAACTCATCCAAATATTGCATTAATGTATTTAATTTAATTTCATATATTTATTTCTTGCTTAACTAAACAAGTAGATTGTAATAAACTCTCATTTGAACTTACGATTTGTAATATGCGAAAACAATTATTAGATATAAAATTAAATGTTACTGAAATTGCTATAGGTATTAATTTTAACTTATTGTTAATTTAAAACGCACACTTATATAAATACCCTATTATTTAGAAATTTACTCCCAACTATTACATGGTGATTATTCACTCTATATTATATATTGGCTAAAGGCTAAAGGATGGTTAACGCCGTTAAATTTACACTTATAAATAAAAACTTTTATTTTTTCTTCCGTCACGGTTTACGCACTTTTAGGTCAAGTATTTTACATAGTATGTACAGCCAATCTCCTCCTATGAAATAGCGAAACCTTATTGTTATAATAATGCATACGTGCCTCTTCAATCAAAGTTTTATGTCAATCTTGTATGCTTAAAGTTACTATTGTGCATAAAGAAGAATGAATAAAGGCATATAAATGAAGAAGAACGACGTGTTTTCGAACAACTTTTTAGAATTAAAAGCAAATTGCATCTAAGTTTGCACGACCTTAATAATGATAAATCGTGTTATTATCTCTTCCGTTGATCAGCACAGTGGACCAAAGGAACGAATGTTTAAGTTACGGATGGAATGGACCCATTTGAAAAAGAATAAGCAATAGTAGTTTGTTTCGTTTCAGGTTAGAAGAGCTTCAAATAAGTGATAACGAGCTAAAGTCTTTGGACTATGTTTTGCGTCTTCCCAATTTGAGAATTATTGGAGCGGCTCGCAATATGATCGCTAATTTCGGAGTAAGTATTTAATTTATTGACATACAAACAATACTTCCATTTCATTATCGTTAACAAAACAAAATATGATTATTGATTATACTTTAGGTGGTTTCTTAACTCGATAAAAAAGACATTTCGACGTACTTACATTACATTGTAAATTTAAGTTCAAATAGATTTTTAAACCGTTTAGACGTTCTTGCCCAAGTTTTGTAATAATTTAACACAGTATTATAATTACATTTCAATCAATTAATTGTCTATTCGGAATACAGTTATATGGAAATATTCAATGAAAATCTTTAAAGGTATGCTTAATCAGTAAAACATCACGAATATGCTATTAAGTTACTTTACTAGTTAAATTATTTGATAAAAAAATCAATAATTTTACAGTAAAATTGATTGATTACTTTATAATGAGATATCTATTTAATATACATAATTACCGAATAAATGAAATTCGCACGCAACTGGTTAATTGCTTATAATAAGGAGTAATTTGATGAATTATTTAAAAATATCAGTACTAAGCACAGTACCAATTAAACCATAATACTAATTGTTGTAATTTAATTCAATTTCTTTATTTTTATACTCAATTTATTGACTGGATGTACATGAATGCAATGAATGCTTTTAATACTAACTAATATTTTATTGTTTTATTAATTTATATGAAATTTAATGTAATTATTGTTATACCTTATAACACTAAAGATATGTTTCAAAAGTAACGATTTTTTAAATTCCTTTCATAATTTTTGTTAATTATTTGTCAATTATAACTTCATACCACCATATACCACTAAAGGCCTCGCAAGAGCAAAATTCATAGCTTATTTACTGGTTATTTCAACGTTGGAAATAAACAGCCATTACCAGTTCTTCCTAAGCTAGTAATTACTAACGTAATGTATTGTTATTTAAGTTTTTATATCTGTTATTAGAATAAATATCGTTTAAAAGATGTGCTGAGGAGATTTTTTCGCCGTTTCTTCTCCTCTTTATAAGGCACCCTACCGAAACGGTGGTAGATGCAAAATATTTGGCGTTTCATAAGTGTATTTATAAATACCTACATGAAATAAATGATTTGA
>DWJN01002960.1:0-14374 GCA_018248895.1 Carystus phorcus
ATGTAACTGGGTCGAAATATCGGTAAAACAATAAAAAGAATACAGAGATCGTGAGTACCCGCTATAATTAAAATGGTTTGGTCACTCTATCACACAGTTTTAAACATCGATTGTGTGTGAGTTAGAACAGCACACAAAAAGTATAACGTGGAAAATTAATAGAACATGTCTATACATGCTTAACAATATTTGTTCTCTTAACTGGGTTTACTATCATCTAGGGCATCATGTACCTCTATATCAATAACATCTCCTAATATTTATAACCGCTTAATTTTATCCACGACACCAACACTGTCCCGAATACTTATCAGCAATGGGAATATACAAACAACACCATCAAATAAACAAAACACCAGATCTGTCGTATAAATCCGTCCGTAAAACAACGAAAGAAATGTTCACTACAAAAAATCTATGGGAATGGCCGTAGTTGGTCGAACGCCTAAAAATGTATCGCGCGCCTCCTCAGTACGGGAACGGAATTTTAAACAGGGAGTCCTTTTAAGGAACGGCGGGATGCCGAGAGATCTTCAGGCCGACTGATGGACGAAAAATGCGACCTCCGCGTCCTTGAAATAACTTCTTATTGTCTACGGAATGTCCTTTGTAAGCAACGGGCGTAGACAGAAACATTAGCCGCAAGACTAAAGGCAAAAATCAATCATACAGTCTTAATCGAAACTGTGACAGACGCACTCTCTACCAACGGCATTACATCTCGAAATTAATTAATAAAAATATATTTGATTTGTATTACAAATTTTATAATGTGTCTCGAATGTGTATTCATTTATTTCGTTTTCTCAAAAACCAAGCTACGTTCATCAATCAACACTAACGAGGACGAAGAGAAATATCTACACGATTCCAATAACCATAATTTATACGATTTCGTGATTTTCGATGCAAACAACATTATTATCAGTTTTTAAATTTCGAAATTATAACATGGGATGTTTTTGAATACCAATTTCAAGATAGTTTCTCAATTAGTCTTTATCATAAAGGGATTTAGGTTGAAAATTCATTTCTTGCAAAAGTCCATAATGCATCAATTTAACATATTTAAGGATTCCGATAGCGTCCGTTTGTACCTTTTTACATTTCTTATTACATGTTAATTTACACCTTGTTATCGTTTTCACCATTACCCAATATGTTTTGGCGAAGGCTTCTCAGATCTTCTTAAACTATCATTGTCAAGTTGCGTATGACACCTTAATGTAGGATTTTTGTTCTTTCTGGATGTGAAGAAGATTTAAGTAATAAAATATAAAATGGATTATATTTAAACAAAGTATTTGGAATACTTGTTATTGAATTTTATTATCAACATGTTGTGTTTTACTTAATAACATCTTCTAGTTTGTCCTTAAGTATTGTTATTATCTGTCAGCTTATTTTTCAATATGATTTCATTTTATTCAATTCTGCATTTCTGTGTTCTATATCATATTAATTTGGGGTTTTCTTGTAGGTACTGAATTGAATAAATTACTCATCGAAAATATAATTCTAAAGGATACTTGTGACATAATATCTTGTAATAAGTATATCATATACACTGCAACCGGCACACCAGCTTGCTCTGCCTTTAATATTTCGTAATCTACCTTGTCAATTTAATCGCAATTCGCACAACGTATGAACCCCCAAATAATACCGCACCTGTTGGTAAAAGTAGGTTATAATAACCCCCAGTTTACTACCAATAACGACATCAGTGTGGTCGGCAATTTCGATATCCATTAAAACATTAAGTGCGTACATTATGTCGACTCCGATGTATTTCTGCTCTGCGTCCACACGCCGTAAATGCTCAATCACAGCTTTTAGCGTATCGTTAACAGTATCGCGGTGTAAAGAATCAGAATCCTCCAATATGGTTGCATTATAAAACAGAACGAGAAAGTTGAACTGATCAGACCTTTTGTAATCAGATTCGTCGTAAAGCAGCTAAAATTGGAAATCTTACGATACTAATTTGTGCTGATGAAGTGGCAGTTTTGTTTACAAGCTGCAATTCGGCTTTAACTGCCGTATGATCAGTTGAAAATTAAATAGCTTTGACGCCCAAAATTATAGTATGATTTTTACTCGATACTGTTCATGATGTCAATGCTGTTTCCCATAATATAGTAGTGTTAAATAATATTTTGTTGATATGTAGATTTGTAAGTGTAACTCATATTTTTCTCATCGCTTCCCCTAGTTGTGTCAGGATGTTTGGCGAAAAACCTTTATATGTATAAAATACAGAAAACCAATTAGATAGTTTTAGAAAGTGCTTCCTCCTTTCAATTGCGCTTTAAACAAATATTGCAGGAATACGCGAAATAATTGTGAATTCACTTAGATTAATTTTGTACTTTCACTGCAAATTGGTTCAAGTCCCAATCACTGTAATCAAAATCGAATTATATAGATTGTAATCGCGTGTGTTCTGAACAAGATTAAGGCTTTTATATAAAAGTAGCTTATTTCATTTATAATGCAATAACTTTGAACCTTTATGTAGCTTTAAAAAAAAACAAGATTTTGTTTTGTTATTGTGATTTATTGTTTTGTTTCTCAACTTGTAAATCATTAGAAGAAAGTTATTTATTTTCTGCGTATTAGGTTGGCCTAGAATACAGACCCCAATCCCATGCTGACATACCAGAGTGTCGTAAAAGGCGACAGAAGCCAGTCTTCTTAGTGGTAGGTCACGTAAGAATTATTTTATCAATATCATTGTATAATTAGTACAATCAGCGATAGTCCAGACTCTCTTAGCTAGCTTTCAACCCTTAAGCTTGATTCAATCGCCAAACGACTCCTTGTGTTTCGGCTGGGGGCTTAAGAGCCAGTTCAAACTTTCTTTGCTACCAATGCATGGTGACAGTTTTTGACAATCCTTTTGACGTGTCTCTATGCCGATCCGTCATTCGTAGGGAAATTTGTATCAGTTATCCCACGGGATGAAACATATCCTAACTATCCAACCATGATATAAATTTAAAACTCTGCCAAGTATCATCTTTATATTCGTTCAGTACTTTCTGTGAGTTTCTAAATGAATAGACAGATAGACAATAAATCCAAACTTACATTAAAATAAAAAGAAAACCACTACATTACACTTTGGCCTTCTCCACATTTTATATTAGTTTACTTAGATGACGATGTAATACTAAATTTATCTGCAGTTCTGACTCTATATGGGAAAACAGGGAGATGGGAATAACTTAACAATAAACAATTTGTCATCAAATGATAAAGAGTAATGTCAAAGCACAAATGTTTAATATGTAAAATTCAGGGATCGAACTTGTATCACCTCATGTTGCTGTCAGGTTGAATAATAACTAAATAAGAATAAGCAATTATGAAACCAGCAGTTAAATAGCACCTAGTAAGAATAAAGATGATATATCTTCAAATGATTAGGATCTACTGGAAAAATATATATTTCAGTTATCAACAATACAGGTTCCAAAACCTGTCAGTGTTGTATTAAAAAATCATTGTGTAAATATGTCTTTTTGGGTGGTTTTGTCAAACTGGAATCAGGATTTAAGATTAATGGACCACCAAATTATATAGTGGTTGCGTTCAACGAAATTGCGGGATGGGATTCGTATTCCCTGAGCGTTCGAAGCCATAAAAACCCGTAGAACGTGTGGGAACCAACCAGTTATGTCCAAAACCAAGTTATTTTTTTCTCATCTCTTTCGTAAGGAAGCGGTGATCCGATCAAATTTTTATGGCAGCAGTAATATACTTATACCATGTACCCAATCAATTATGGAATTTAATTTTTTGGTCATCAATACTGTCTAATTAGTCGATTCATAATATGTTAATGGTTGTAGTTCGCTGTTAATTTGATGCACGGTACGTGTAAAATAATCTTGAAATTTTTATTATGTAAGAGCATCATTTGATCTTTGATATTCTGATAACATCTTCGATTTCTTTTCGGGCTATCGATTAATATCTTCTACACATCTATACTTTTGATATAAAACTATAATAGAACTGTAAGGGAATGCGTTACCGAATCTTGACGATTTTTTTTTAATTGATAATGTAGATAGAATTTGTTTTCGACACAGACTTGAAATGTAATGTACCTTGAAAACCAATAATTTTGAATAAAATAGGGTAAATGGAAGGGTAAAAGGAATTTGTAAAATTATTGAATATTATGTTTATGGAAGTTAGTGATAGTGCATTACTAATATTTAATCATTTATTTGCTGAATAATTATGATAAGAAAAAAAAAGAGAGATTTTTAGTAAAAAAATGTGTATCTACTTACTCTGTCAATTAACGGTGTACGCGCTTATAGTATTTAAATTTTGTGCATTAATAAAACATAACGATAAAATTTAAGTAATCACTATGTAAATTCACAATAAGAAAATTATTATCTGTATTATAACGTTTGCTCCTCCTGCGCTAACTGATAGTTACATCAAAAAGTTATTAAAGTAATTTATTAAAATTGAAACATTTCAAATCGTGTCTTTCACAGAAACATGTAGTTCACTGAGTAGTAAGCTCTAAAAATAACTACGCGAGGGATGGTTTTGTAGAACAGTTGGAACAATGCGGTTTAATACGTAGGGCTCGACCCTTTTGCAATTTGTGTTTGGCATCGTGTGAATAGCTTTCAAGCTTATTTGAATTGTGAGTGGCGGAGCATTCCCAATGTGGAATTAATTTGGACGAAGTCATTATTTGTCGTATCTGAATTTGCTATTAACATGCGAATTTGAATATTATACTTATGCACTTGTAAATTTAAACATTTTGTTTTAACTTAACCTAACTTTTTAATTGAGCAATTAAAGCTTACTCGTATATATGGCTTTGATGGTTACAGTTTCTGAACCATATGCAATAAAATATTTGTCGAATATAAATTAATAGCACCAATTATTTCCTGTAAATAATTTGGGCAGGTGATATTTTAAGCAACTATCTATATTTATTAAAGATTTCTAAATCGTGTTTAAGTAATTCCGTGTTTATTGCCTTAATATTATTCATAGATAATGTATCCTTAAACAATTAACTTATCTGCATTTTATTCATTTAAATCAGTTAAGTTGTTTTAGTGTAAATGTAGAGTGAAAGTCTAAGTCAAAACGAAACTGTGTTGTTAAACGACTTAAACTTGTTTTTTAAACCGGAAACAGGGCGTATTTGGCAATTTTGGTGGCTTACGAGACACTTAATGCGTTTGCATTAAGCCTCGAAATGAGGGCGAGAACGTGACTCTCGAAGATTTTGTAAAAAAATTGTTTGAATCATTCTGCAGTTTTGCAGACTGCGGTACGTTGCAGCTATGTCAAGGTTTCCGGATTATAGCTTCGACTTTCTTTTTTTGTGTTTACTAGGTTTTTTTGTTGCAATTATAAACCGGTCTTCTTTTAGCAGCGACTTTTATGATTGCATTTAAACTATTATGTTCGTTGGCCTGTTTTGATTCGATTAGGTTATTAACCCATTTTTAGAAGTAATCTCGAAGTGTAGACTTACTGAAATTTTATGTAAATCTTTTTTGATTTTTTTACGATTAACCTATATTATCTTGTAATTGACGATGTACCTAGAACGACAATGACATTTGAGACTATAAGTATTAAAGAAACTAAAATATAAAATATTTTTTTTATTATATTATTTACTTCTAAACTTGGAAATTTTCTTATATGCTATATAATAGTATAATTGGTAACAAAAACTTATTTTGTATGCAGTGAAGTCTACTAGCAGAAGACAATAGCCAATTACAACAAAGCGATGAACATTCTAAGGACTGATTAATATACTCAAATTATCAAGTTTTACTTTGCAACAGAGCTTTGGGGTCAAGACGCGAATATCAGTTCCATGTTTACGATTTCATTCACAGCGGTTGGAGTGTAGGAAATGGAACAATAACACTATGAGCAAAGGGCATTTTAATCAGATTATCGGGCAGGTCGGTCTGGCATGAATCTAGCCAAGCGCGGCGATCGCACATGTTAACGCGACGGCGTCATTCGCGTCGGTAACCTCTCGCGCTTCGGACGTAAGCGCGTGCGCCGCTATTCCATAACGAACAAAATTCAAATTAAAGACAGTGACATTCCCGTTTGTGTTGTAGTTTTGTAAGTGTGTGCTTGTGATCACTTTTGTGTGCAACAGACCAGTGCTTGTGAGAAAGGATATGTTCTAAACATTAGAATGAATTCGAAAAAGTTGGAGTACTTCAAAGATGACGACTCTGTGGACGAGAAACTCAACCTCAGCTTCCTAGGTAATGTTTTATTGCTGTTATAAGTTTTATTGTTGATGTTTTGATGTGGTATTTTATGGGCCCTCAACAGAATCTGAATAGCTAATGGCTGGTGTGGTAATTTATTATGCGTCTGATAGGAATATCAAGGAACATACATGCAACTAATGATAAGATTCTCTCTTGAAGGTATAAGTGTCCTGCTAAGTTCATAGGGATCAAACCATATAAACTTAATTCTGTTACAATATACGATACCTAGTGAGTTCTATTTAAAACTTCAATTATCTGTCTTTATATAAAATAATAACACTATTATTGTAATACACCAAAATTAACTAAGTATACGTTTATGCTATTATAAAAATTATTTTTTGTTATTAAAACTATGAAATAAAAATTACGTAAATTAAGTGGAATGTAAAGTAATAAATAATTTATTGTCTACGTAGTGACTTTTATGAAAAACAGAAGTTTATAATAATTGAATAGAGACCTTAAAAATAACGCAACCAATATATTACAACGTGTTTGACAAAAATGAAAGAATTTCGTCAGATTTTGAAATACATTTGAATTACCTTGATACCATAAAATATTCGGATCATACGTGGGGGTGGATTACTCATAGATTTGTTAATGTAACATAAATTCTACCATACCATAGTGACTCAGATGATCCAGTGAAGCTGGAATCAAAACCCACGCGACATTGCACTGTCAAGGAAGTAAAGTCTTCAATTGTTTATTTTTACGTTAATAGAATTTTAATGATTTATAGATGTAATAATATGCTTATGTCTTGTAATGTTGTACTCATGAATGTTTTATGTTGTTTATAGAATGTTTTGTATACTTATATCAAATGTAACTGTAACTTTTCGATTTTTATCATACATTTTGGCGTCATTGTTAAAATTCACTGGAAATGTAGAAATTACAGTTATAAAAGTTTGAAGGTCTGGACTAAAATCAATTATATTTTCAAAGTGCAATGCATCTATTTGTCTCTGTCTAGATAATAGGCTTAGAAAGGGTAGGGGTTATTACCAGTTTGTATGATACGCCATGGGAGTATGCCCTTCGAAAGAAAACGCACTATAAGGTAATTACGAACCATTTCGAAGCAGAATTTAATGGAACGTTCTAGATAAGTTATTAACAATGTACATTTTGTACTTGAGAAGTAGAAATAGGTCTCTCAAATAATGATCTTCAATGTCTTACAAGTAATATGTAAAAAAATTTAGTGACACATCTGCGTTCGAAATTCGTTCGTAATTCATTTTATAAAAAGACTAGTTATTGATACTGTTGAATGTTTAATTTTCTTTAATGAATATTTTTGTATGAAAGCATATACTCGTATCATCGATAGCATTGATAGTCATCACGTAATCAATAATTTATATATAAGCAAAGTAAACTATGCTCCTTATACTATATATTCACACTTACCATAGAGGTACTTTCCATATATTATGCTCATTAATTTAAGTATGAAAATCTCTAAGTGTTCATAAGGTTTTCGTAAAGTTTCAGAGAAATTATTTACTGTGATATATTTTACATCCTTATATTTTAATCTGTTAACGATAAAACAAATTTTATAAACTTTAAAATCATTAAATATCTGTGTTGTGAGATAGTCCTAAGTATTAATGAATCAATTAACATTTTTTTATCTACGCATAAACGTTTTTATCTAGTAACCTAATTTTGTAGAGCATTCAAATTCCTTTTGCATAATTTTAATATCACGGAGTGATAACCCTCGGAGGGCCAATTAAAACCAGTTCTTTTTATAGATCATTCTTACTTTTTTATTGGCAGTATAATTAATTTAATTACTGCCACACATTCGAGTCTAATTTATTATCAGCTATATGTTTCGATAAGTATGTAATGTTGAATTTATTGAAGTCAAAAATATCTTGTCGCATGATCGAGCGATAAATTGCTTCTGATTGTAACTGGCGGCTTTCTGGCAGCGAAAAGCATGTAAGTACTTGAGTTTTATTTAATTCAAGTTTTAAGATACGAGTTGCAAGAAGCCATAATACGCCTGCAGGCGGGTACAGTTATTCAACAGTATAATAAACAAACATCGCAACTTGAATGTGGGCGTAATTTGAAATAATGTTGATATACGAGCATTTGTTTTAATTGATTTTAGTTTTATTAGGATTTATACCTGCCGCCGCATCTGGTCAATGTGATCAATAAAATAAGTAATCATATTGTACATCGAACATTTTAAAGCTAAGTATAGTTAAATTGCGACCGCTAAAGCCATTACCGGCAGTAAAACCTCTCAAATAAGCTTTCACCGAGCCCGACGTTTAAGAGGACATATTGATAATAACGTTACAAAGAGACGTTTGCTTCGATATAGGTAATGGCTTAGATTGAGCTTCTTCCAATGAAGTGGATTTTATTTGATAAAGTGAAATTCAAACGCTTATAAATGGATTATTCTATTTTAATTTAAATGCTGACCATCGATCGAATTTGATTTTTTACCTCTTTGGGTCGTTCGGATAGCAGCCGGTGTTTGTTCAAGTATTTTTTGTCTGCCTTCTACAACGCTCACGATCTATTTGTGTGATGTGTAGTGTCTACGTTGGTATATATGTATGTATGTCAATATCGTTGTATAGCTCCTACAGATGATTTCGTTCTATTCAAAATTGGTATGTGCTTTGGTTATGGTTTTTGTAACTATTATTCTTGTTTTATTAGTCTTGATTCATATATATTGTGCTATCCATTTGTGTCTAATATTCATATGTGAGTCTTTTGTAAATCTTGTTTAGTTATTAACTAATACACTTACGTAATTTTATATTATTACTTTATTTGATTATAATTTTTAAAGCTGTCTTAATTCCGTGTAGTACTTATGTTCTAAACATATATCTTTATCACTCAATGACAGCTATTTATGATTAATAATACCAATTACTCGCACAAATACATTATATATCAAGGGACGTTTATCATTTATTACACTTACAAACAGAACCATGTCGTGATATGAACAGCCATTTATAGAAGTAGTCACTTGTACGGACCTTGAATTACGTCAATATCACCTTATCAATCATATAACACTGTATTTTATAAAGAAACATGTATTAACTTGTTTCCATCACATTATAATACGATACCTAGTTTCCGGCTACTAGCAGTAGGTCCTATGCATGACCTTAGTGATTTCTTTGTTGTTCTGTTTTTATTATCAGTTTTACGTCATCCGTCAAACTTGGATTCGTTCTTTGTTTGGTAGATATCTTTTATTGTACATAATAAAAATACTAAACTTCTAGTTTTTACACACCTAGGCTGACTAAAATTAATTGTATCAGTTGTTTTTCTCCTTTATTCCACACCTCAGGCTACTTACAGCCAGTTATGCGTGCATTTATGCACTTACTTATGTTGTTTACATTTGTACCTAAATCTATTATATTTCCTTTTATTTTAAAACAATTTTAAACAAAATCAATTTGTTTTATATTTAAATCATTTGATTTAATTCATTCACCTTTCTTATACAATACAAAATTTTGGAACTATGGTACAGTTAGTATTCATTAAAGTAGAGTAATTTATGTTTTACTTGTTACCATCGGAAGATGTAATCCTTCATATTCCTTTAAAGATATTCCAATTTACCAGAAGGTAGGAGTCTTGTGTGGTCTACATTCTAAAAAGAATTTGTATCAAGCGTTGAGCCCTTAGCTCTTAAAATCTTCTCGAGTTTTAGGCGTATAATAAAGGAAGGCTTACTTAGTTTAATAACAATAATGTGACAGCAGACAGCATTGTTTTATAAAAGAGGATTTCGTCAAGTTACCGGAACTTTAATTGGAAAGACGGGCAATTTTTTTATGTAATTTAGACAGCAAATAATAATGATGATACTTTTATACGCTTGCACCAGGAAATCCTAAGAGTCATTTTCTCAGTACTATTACAATTTTAATACACAGTAACTCATGAAGAAATATAACGAAGCTTTCAGGGTGAAGATCATAGGGTCACGGCGAACAATGACCTCTGCAAAAATGCGGGTGGGTTCAAATGCATATGGGTGCAATTTCCGTTGGAGATCACGCATTCAATGGCAATAGAATTTTGTAATTAATATTTTTATTAAATCAATTTAGTTAAGTTCTAAAGCAAAGAAATAAGAGACGTTATAGAATATTTGAAAGTATATTTCGTTGAAAATGAATATAACGTAGACAAACGCTAGACAAATTGATGAGTGCAAAAACATATGTATGTAAATACCGAAATGTGAGAGAACTGAAATCGTAAACCTGACCTATCTCAATTCATTGGCAAATATCCAGCGAGCGTCCGTTAACAAGAAGTGATCACCCATTAAATTGCGTTATTTGAGCAAATCCATAGTATGAATAATTCCCTGACCTTTGACAATCTCTTTTGGAAGGAGTCCAAATGACATTAACACTATTTCATTTTCATGCATTATCGATCACAGTTTCACTTCATACTTGGGCGTTAACATTTATGGACGTGACTTTATTTGCTTCCGAATCTGGCTCAAGGACTGGTTTAAACTTCCTTTCAAGCGGGTATTGAGCAATTCAAAGCAGTGTATAGATTTTTTTTAATAAATGACGTACACTGAAATTTGTATTGTGAAAACCTTTACTACGTAAGTAAATAGACGGCCCTAAGACAATGCATTAATATCATGGAGCCTAAGCAAATACAAAACGGCGCGCTTAAAATAGTACAGGCACCTATACTAATTTGTTACCAAAATATTGACTGTGCTTTTACTGCTTCATTTTGTTGTCTGACTTTTCTGAACATGGCCTGGATACACATATCAGAGGAAATACATGCTATATTAGAACCAATGTTTACTTTCGATACTGTTTACTTCGAAAGTTTACAACAAATGCTGTACTAAAAGATACCAGACAAATGACCGTTCTTAGAATTGAGAGGAACAATACAACAGAGTCATGTCAGGGTTGAGTAAAAAGTAATAAAGGCAGAAATTTTATTGTTAATGAAGTAGAGAAACTGTTAGTATTAAAAATTTTGGAAATTAATAACGTATTTCACTTAGACAGATCTAATTCAAGATAAAAGAAGTTATGTTTACTTTAAAACTTTCACCTGCACAGGAACAAGAAAGCTTAATATAACAGATTCTACAAACCAAACAAACTCCTACCTGCGATCGCTCATAGTAGTTTACTCGTTAAATTAGCGTATCGAAGTGCAATGAACCTAAACTCAAGTGCATTATACACAGCTTTTGTTATCAAATTTAGTAACGTATACAGAATTTTGGACGCAACTACCTGTGCTTCACGAGTCAAAATTGTTTGAAAGCCTTGAAGCACTTTTGATGTAACTTATGTTCCTGGCACGGAAACAGCCGGTCTCATTCAAAAACACATTCAAGTACTGCGTACAAGAGTTTCTTATATACCATCTGTTTTGCTGTTTTGATTTAGTGTTTAGAAAGGTCAACATTCTATTTAATAGTAGCAATCATTGCAAAATTTGTCAATGGCATTTCCAAAAATGAATTTGTTGGCAAGTAATCCGAATAAACGTCAATATAATTGAGGTCGTCCAAAACACTTTATTCAAAGGAGACAATTGCAAAATCATTCACAATTATGTATTATAGTGATGCTGAAATGTGATGGTCAAATAAATTGAACTAATCATTTTGACATTGAGTTTATGCTAATTTGTCAGCTGGAATAACGGTTGGGCAAAAAATAGCCGTTTTTGTTAGACCCTCACCCGAGGCTTCACCAACGTATAGATACAAAAGCAGGTGCATAAGTTTTTGTATCCCGGTTTCGTGTTTTTTGGGACGTCGATAACTTGTTTTATAAAGCGATCAGTTCATTATTTTGTCTGCGAATCGACGTTTATTCGGCAACATATTATCGAGCGTATTTTCAATAATGTTTTGTTATTTTACTTACTACATAGATTTCAAAATATATTGTTTTTTTAAGAAGCAAAAAGTCAGAGGAAACAGTATATGATTACGAATGTCTATAGATATCAATAACTCCAAGGGGATCAAAAAACCGATATTATTACTCATTCATTGACACTGCAACTGATTTCACAGTCGATTTTAAGAGTGCCAGTTAAGATGAAATATCTTCCTACCATGCGTAATGAGATTAAATTCCAACAGGAACATGGCACCATATCCTCGTCCATTGTTCAGCAGGACGGACCACGAGCAGGGTAGTTTGCTTGGACTTATCATTATAAGTGGAACCCTTGGTCCACACGAACGGAGGGAAATCACGAACAGAATGGTCAAGGGTCTTGACATTTTGCATGACTACGTATTATCTCATCAGTTTATATCGTCATAGCTGTAGAGCTAAATACAAAGTGTAAAGCATTTACTAGATATTGAATACAATTCGATAGGGAATCACAGTGAAAGTAACTGTCGTGACCAATAAACATTTATGGCAAAACATTGCGTTGACTGCAAATACCGGCTAGTCACACTATGATCCCCTCTTGGGATCATTGCGTTACTTAATAATTATATTGGTTGGATCAACTTTTATTACGTGCTAAAATAAACTCGTTATTATGCATTCAAAAAGAGAAATTACACAAAATATATCAGATGCTGAATTCCTACTGGCACTTTTATTGATAGATTTTTTTTTTTAAACATACTTATCTGCGAAAGCTTAAGAGAACTCAATTCTATATTATTATTTTGAATTAAAATATTTTCTGTTCACAAAGGATCAATAAAGATTACCAAAGATATTATATTTTAATCTCAAAAATATTTCTTTTTTTCTTTAGTTTGTGCAAGTAGACGTGTAGTGATAGTTTGAGGTTGTCTAACCTTTAGTGTTGTGAACAAATAGGGAATGGCATGGAAATATGTAGGTATTTACTAGTGTAAAGATACGGGTATGGTGCCAGATATACAATTAAGAGACGTATAAAATAACCCAATCATAATGACCTGGGACAGGTAAACATACTATCGTTTGCCCGAACATATTAATGTTATTCTCATCAAAATCTCAAAGCATTCTCAATATTACACTGTCTGGTAAAGTTATGTCTTTAAAAATAAACATCTCTTTTTGGGCACGAATAATTTTGTTCCATGTTTTTAATTTTAAAATTATGCAAATGTCGTTGATGCGTGTAATTTATTACTTGGGGTGTGAGTATTTCGTCATATGAACTTTTTTGACTCGATATTGTTAAGTAAAGCTATTAACGGTGTTGCTCAATCTATTTTAAAATTTGTTCGTGCCGCCATCTTTGGGATATGTCAGAGTAAATTGCACCTGCCAGTGTGATTTATCAATGAACTTTTGTACTACTTTACACTTCAAATTTTGTTGACAATATTTAATGTAAAAACCAATTAAATGTTACAAGGTTCAAGTTGTGAAGATTGTGTAATCCTTAGGTAATTAGCGAGGGGTCTCAAATTTCCTTCTCGACGACGCAGATAGTGACATAATATCACAAATGTAATTATTGCTAGTCATATAATACATTAAGTACTACATAACTGTTTACCTTGAATTCCGCGGTAACAACCATTTCTTTGGATAAAAAATATCACGATATTTCATCCTGGTTATAAACTATTTAAGTGCCAAATTACGTTCTTATATCTTGAGTCTTTTTTGCGTGATAGAGTAACAAACATTCACTTTTATAATATTAGTTGGTATATGATAATTGCTTTAGCTTTATAATAATTTTACATAGTGTTGTATTGTGATATTATTAATTGAAACACGATTATCCAGGCCAGCGGGTGGGAAGCGTCCCGTGGGCGGCGAGAATTGATTCTTTATCTCGTTCTCGCTGCATGTGACTGACAGAGATGAAAGATAGGACAATCTCCTTTTCACTACCGAAGAAGCAAGTTGGAGTTACTTTTTTGTGCACTGATATTATGCAGTACATGCTAGTGATTGTTAAAGTGAAAGAAAAATACTTTCGGCCTTATTACAAAACGTGGACTAGCAAAGTACCGGTTTAAACTTCTATTAGACCAAGTAAAATAAAGCTTGGCT
>DWJN01002961.1:0-14372 GCA_018248895.1 Carystus phorcus
ATTTATATCAGCCGCATTCCCCCAAAGTAGAATGCCATAACACATTATACTATGAAAGTAACTAAAGTATACTAAACCTGTTACTTGTCATGTGGTCCCATTTAAATTTAGCGACATCTGTTGAGTAGTTTATGAGTTATCCCTACAGCAAAGGGAGATCTCCCTGTAGGCGAGGTATGTTGCTTGGGGAACGGCTGACCTCCGATTGTTAACGTTCTGAACTTGTATATACCAAGCGTTGTAGAAAACTTCGATAGCGTGAATCAGGTATGGCGTGACGTCATTGTGTGACGAGTAGTGCGGTCGCCACATCCCTAATAATGTGTTTCAATTATATTACATTTACTTCATGATTATGATTTTGGAATTGGAATATTGCATTCGGCGTATTTAATTAAAGTGTGTTTATCTTTTCTTCATTGATAAAACGATTATAATATTTTACGCCAAGTTTTTATTTTTGTCATGTTTCGGTTGTACGTATTAAAAGTACCTAATTTAATTTAGTCGTGAATAATAATTCCGAAACAGCTCAGTTACAGTTTTGTATATTTTTTTCTTTATCACATTAAAATTTTATGGGTCAGTCTTTACTATATAAATTACAAACACATTCACAAAAAGTCCATAAAAAGACGTATCTCTATGTGAATAAACAAATCCGTTGTAGACATTTTTATTTGTTTTTCAATTGATTTTCTTTATATCAACATTTTTTAATATTTTAATAGCATTGAATTGTTCTTGAAAGCACAGAAAAATTAACAAAAAATATTCGAAACCTGAAAATCCACATTGGGATTGGAAAAACATCTGTCGCCTTAATTGTTTTGCTGTTTTTCGTGACATTTCACACCGACTAACAGACGCCACAGTTTTTTTACATGTTTATTTGTCTTCAACTAATTAATGGTCCACTACTGAGCACGGGGCTCTCTTAATCACTGAGGAGGCCTAGAGCATACTCCATCACGCTGCTCCAATGCGGATTGGTGGAGGGCTTAGTGGCCAACCCAAGTGTCGGATGTTTTTAAACCGCCCGAAGGCCTCCGACATAGTTTGACAACTGCTATGTGCTTAGCAAAGAGGACCAACGGCTTAACGTGCCCTCCAAAGCACGGAAACGCTCAAGAAATAGCTAATAGCGGTCACCCAACCAGATACCGACCGCGCCCGCAGTTGCTTAACTCTGTCGATCGCATAGGATCGACGCGAGCCGCCGGGTTATGAGCACTTCAAATTTATTTAATATTTTATATTCACGTATAAGTATACGTATTTAAAAAAAGTAATAAATTATCTTGTAAAACTTCTACATTTCAAAAGGTTGAATGAGGTTAATTTAAGGAAATCTGACGAATAGGGTTTCCATGGTTATTCGATTTCACGTGAGCGTTATCATTCACCTGATACCTTATCTGTTGACTCGCCCGACAGTTTTATGGAAAGTATGTTTCTTTAGCACAAGTATTTAGATTAAATTGGGTCATTTGGACGGGATTTTATCGCATTGTATAGATTTCATATTATCGTAATTTATTACGTATAATTACACTAACTGTTAACTAACTAAATATTTTGGATTATTACGGGTATATTTATATGTCTATATGTAATCAATGTTTGTTTCTTTGTCCTTGATAGACTTTGAAAATGTAGGAGATAGAGCACCGATATCTTTAACAACTTTCAAATTGTTAATGCAAATTTCACCGATAGTTTAGGGTGTAAGAGAATGACTTTCTGTCTTCTTCTTTTCTGCATCAGTGATGCCTTTGGTGTTATGGCTGACGATGTCTACTCACCATCACGTGCTCATCTACTCGGCTATTTACATAAAATAAACCTACTTTTTTGATAAGGGTAATGTCCCTGATAAATAAATCTATAGGCATTTATCGAGTCAAACTAGAGATAAGACTTTAGTAATAATTCGCTATCATGTAAAAATATTCATGTACTTTAAGAAAATGTTTGGTCTTTGATATGCCGTTAACTAATATATATATAAAGCTAGAAAAATGTGTTTTAAATTATTTTCCTTAGAGTTTTAATAATTGTTCTACTAATGCGATCGCTGGGAATATTCTTATACAAGTTAACCCCATATGAATTATTATTTTACAACTATCTGACAAACACAAAATGGTTATAGTGTGTTAACCTTAAAAGCTAGGTATATGCTGTCCGGACTTTTATTTAGAACTCTTAGAGGGGAACAATATTGTAATACATGATTTTTGAGTGACTTTCACAGTTTACTCAGCGCACGTGAGAAAAACTCAAAATTTTGCCGATTTCGCAATATTTTTTATTGCTGCTCCTCTCCTATTTATCTTAGCGTGATGTAATATAGCTTATATATAGCCTTCCTCTATAAATTCACTATCTTACATTAACAGAATTTTTCAAATCGGTCCAGTACTTCCTGCGATTAGCCCGTTCAAACAATTAATTAATCAAACAAATAAACAAACTGTTCAGCTTTATATTATTAGAATAGATAGAAGTATAGATTTAAAACTATTGAAGGTTAATTACATTGAAGAAAATGTTATCATCGGTTTACAAGAGATACTCCTATGACCTATACCAGGGGAGCTTTTTGCGCCACTTTCCTTTTCAGAAACATTAGTACGGAATGTCTGGTTTGTTTGGGTGGTTTACGAATTACGAGGAATGAACTTGAATTGAATCGACCGATTTTATAAATAGTCGGGTCGCCAACGCGACCGGCATGCCGTCACCGCGGTGATTCTGCTTAAGGCGAAGCAACTACGGTTTCTTTGCAGACCTTACAGTAGAGCAGAGTGACAAAAATCAAACGTTTTCTTTTCGGAACGAAGTTCCTTTTGACGGCTTACAGATATACAGTAGAGCAGAAAAAAATCAACACGTAAAGAAAAGCGTAAGCGTCAAAGCTCCAGGCGACCTTATTAAAAATTTTATTTTACACTTTTGTTTTCAAAAATTTATGTACAAATAAATTCCCTATACAAATTTAAGTAGGACAGAGAAAAAGGAGACTGAGAGAGAAGAGTGTGAGAGTGAGGAGGAGTGAGAGTTAGAAGGAAAGCTTGAGAGGGGTGTGAGATAAATATATAAAAGAGGGCTGCGCATTTTTAACTGACAAAACATTTCAAGATTTGAAAGATACGCCTCAGGGCATTAATCCAATGGCCGGCCTTTATTTACAGACTGCGGAGGAAACCTGAAATACGGGACCCAAAGATCAAAAACCCATATGGGGTCCCCATGCGCGGTAACGTAAAGACCAAGATACAAACTAACAAAAATACACTTATTTAATCAATAGAATCCTACATGCTAAATCACGTTTAGAAATTAAAAAAAATATGTTATTAACTTTGTTTCGTGTCATGGGCCCCTCAACTACTATCTGGGTAGCGGTTACTTTCACGTAGTTTCAACACTCTCGCAACTCATTAAAGAGCTAAAGAGAATATTTTACTAGCAACTCATTAAAGAGTTAAAGAGAATTTAGTGGTAAACTGAAGTGTCGCACGTTTTTATGCCACCCGAAGGCTTGGGGCATGACTTAACGAATCTATCTACGATACCAACCGAGATAGATAGCTTAACCTGCCCTCAACGTGTCAACCATAATAAATTCAATCCAATCAAGACAAATGGTACAGTCGAACTTCTCCTTAAGTCGTGTCATGAACCATCCGTAAATCGCATTTGCGCTTGCCTTGGATTATGCGCTTCGACACAACGAGTGTGACACAACTTTGTCAGTATTACATAGTTTTGTAATAACTCATATAACACATCTGTAACCATATAACGGTGAATAATACGACGAATAATTTGTGAATATTTAACCCATTAATGGCTACTGACCACGGGTCTCTTCTCACCACAGAGGAGGTCTAGAGCATACTCCACCACGCTGCTCCACCATGCTGCTCCACTGATTGGTGGAAGGGTTACTTGCCAACCCAAGAGCCGGAAGTTTAAAACATACGTTTTAAACATAGCTTGACGACTTAACGTTTCCTCCGAAGCACAGAAACGTGCAAGAAATTTTTGCCACTAACAGTCACCCATCCAGGTACCGACCGCCCGCAGTTGTTTAACTTTGTCGATCGCTTATTGTGGACGCGAACCGCCAGGATATAAGTGCTTCTATAAGCATGCCCTAATACAACGACTCCATGATTCGTATCTCAACATGACCTCTGCAACATCATCGACTCCATAGTTACAACGTACACTTACTATCATACAGATCGTCACTTCATTTAAAGCCTCCTTAAGTATTTACAAGTATATCAAAACGAGTAATTTCACAACGTTTACGGTGAAAGATGTTTGTAAGCAATGACTACTTACCATCAGGTGGAAAGATTGTTGTCGATTAGCATAATAAAAAACGAGCACTTGATAAGATTATGCCGGTATTCGATATCATAAACGCGATAATCCTTGTCGGAAGTGTTAGAGAGCTTTGATCAATTATATTCTTGATTCAAGTTGGATAGTTTAAGAATTCCTGATACAGTCCCTCTTAGACAGTATTATCTCTAGTCTGATGCTGAGTACAGTTGAAAATGTATGGGCTAGATATTTCTAAATAATCGTAGCATCTATAACCTGTCTTATTACATATTATGGTTCTTCATTTATTCCATTCTGTTACGATGATGTGCGTTACTTCTCGACAATCGATAGATTTTCAGACCCTTAGGAAAATGTATTAAACGTCCAATTATAGTCATGACTACGTACATAGTTTAATGATAGCAGGGTTTGAAGGAATTTCGCGACTTTCATTGGATGTTACGGCGCCGCGGCGTAAGGCTTATCTACCCATTTGTTCCAAAAAATCCTCACGTCCGATAAAACTCTTGAGTCATCGTACGTAGCAAAGGAATGGAATCCCTTATTTTCAGTGGTGTTTGGCGGTAACCATGCCTTGCTAGGTTAGGACTCTTTGTTACTAAGAAGGGGTCTCGATGAAACCGAACTAATACACGAAGGGTCAAATCGATTTGTAGAAATGCTGTATTTTATTCATGGCTCAGCTTAGGCTTTAAACCTATTTCTATTTGAACTTCTACTGGTCGCTAAAAATAAATAATATCACATTTGACATTACGTAAGTTAGTATGTCACCGAAGAATTAAGTCATCAATCTTGCATTTATCAATAAAATAATGATTGTATGATAAAAGTGATAAGACTTACATAGTATTGATTCACTTCCACATGTTCAACGAAATGAATCAACGCGTATGAACTCATCACATAAATATTCATGTACTTTACTGTAAGAGATACGGTTGGGGAGTGTAAGAGTTAAAGCTGTCAGATCACGGGTTTTTAGTGATTTTTTTAAAGTGGTTACAGGAATCGTTTTTCTCGTAAGTGTTTTTCATCTTAAGCTCTCAGCCACATGATTAGTTGATTCATATTAAACGTTACAAAAGTTTATATGTTTTAGGTTGTTCATTATAAGTTTTACCATATATGTTTGTGTATGTATTACGTTATAGTCAGTTATAGAAACATTTAGACCAAATAAAGGAATATAGTTTCAAGTTTTAATTGAACGGGACTGCGGCTCCAGAATAGCTTTGACTAGATCAGTCTCTTTATTGTTGTCTCTGTCCTTCAATATTCATCTCTGTTTGTCTTCTTTTCTTTTAAACTTTACCATACCATCTTTGAATCTGTAGTAGACATTATTTGTTTTCTTTTTTTTATGTGGTCTGATTCGATTCCACAAAATTTTCTGGAATAATTTTGGAGTTTCCTATATTATAAATATACATGACCAGTTACGGAAGATCTATTTTAGTAAAGATTAATACATTTTGGTTGGATAAGTCTGGATGTGTTCTTTTATCTTGGCCATTATGGTATAGCTACTTCCAAAAATAAAGTTAATAACGTCAAATAATGTTTTTATAATTCATAAATTTAAACTTCATATTGAGTTTTTGAGATTTTACTTTAAAAAAGATAAAGAAACAATTGTTATAAGTGTTATTCTGTATGCGAATAAGAAATAAGTTGAGTTGTATCACGTTCTTAATCATAGCAACTGCTATAAAACTGTATGTTTTTTTATTTAGACCTAGTCAATGCTCGACTACAATCCTGCCTGATTAATATTAATATTATGTGGTAATTACATTTGCAAAAACATTTTTTTTTAGTTTTAAAATATGAGGTTGATTTGTATTAGTGTCTACAGTTTCTAATTGTATAGATGTGTTCAGTGTGGGCCCAAAATGTTATTCTCTAATTATTTCGCTTTATTATTTACAGCAAATTTTACAACGTTGCCCTTAAGCAATTCTAATGTAGTTCCACATAAATGTACAATAATTTATCTGTCCCTTGTTCCAGATGAGATAACACAGCCATGTTGAGAAAAAGCACGACAGCTCTTTACATTTGATTACCCATTAAACCCATGCATCACACCCAGGAGGAAGCGGACGTTTTGATGCCTTCAGCAGTCGCGGCGGATTGAGACACGAAAAACAGACACGAGGAGAAATGGCGTCATGTTTGGGAAGCCATTATGGGGCAGGAAGTCCAGATTATGTCCCCGTGGCAGAGTTCTACGCGGATAAGTCGGTGTTTGTAACTGGTGGTACCGGATTTATGGGGAAGGTGAGTGATTGTTGGTCAAGAAAATAACGCTACACACTTATAGCCCTAGGATTCCCTGTGTCGTGGGTGCCATGGACAACACACAAAGACAATGACCATACCGAGAATAGAAAATCAAATTCCTCATTCAAATTTCTACCTCGTTGTAAATTGAACCCAGAACCTTTTCAACGGCAGTCCAGTATTGTGACCATAGCGTTACATAGGTCGCATCGCTTGGACGCTTTAATTCTTGAAGTAAGTACTCGTTTTGTAGTTAAGGTGGCTCCTGTCTTTATTAAAAAAAATTGTTAGACATATCGGAGATTTTCAACTTCCAACAATAGGATCTTTAACCACTTCAGCTTCACCAATCTGAACTGGAATAGCTTGGTGATGGGTTTCAAGAATCTTCAATTATGAGGAGAAACCCGTGTTTACTGTTGGGCTGTTAATGCCAATAATTAAGTTATAATAAAATCATTTGTAATATTTGATTGGATATTACCATTTTGCAAAAGGCTTCAAGGGAAAACTCTGAGGCTAGAATCAGACAAATTTTAATACACATTTCCTGCGACTAAAACTAAACATGTATCGGACCATCCAAGTATTAGTATTATTATCTTTCTGTGTATTCATCTATGACTCAAAGTTTTTCACTTGTAGTAAAGCAGTGACATTAATATGTAAATAACTCTTGTCAAGTGCATGCAAGATCATCTATAGTTTACATAAAACCTATAAAACAGAAGACAGAAAATATTCCTATGCAATAGTACGACATCCTATTCCAATAAATATCCATTTGGACTGTAGCGGTCGGTACCTCTATGGACCATCGTAACACCACGATTTTTATTAGTGCTGTTAAATAAAAGGAAGAATAAGATAATAGACATTCTCCAAATTTGAACCTGAAATATGTTGACAAAAGACTTTATAAAATGGTAAACAATAGTTAGCCACCCAAATAAAAATCCTAATTGAGATAGAGGAGTTCTAATTGAGAAGAATTACAAATTGAGATGAGCAAGTTGACATCATTGCCTATTTTTTTAAGTCAATGCACAAAATATTCCGTGTTGAATCCCGGCATCATAATGTAGAACTCGCTACGAGTAATTACAACAAAACAATAACAAACTTTCTTTTTTTCCCATTCGAAATGTGTGTCAGAATGGGCGCTCTGGCTCGAAAAAACTTAAAATTTGTAAGCGTTAAGCTGAATTTCGTGCTGGTTTTTAAGAATAAAAACTTAAAGAACAAATAATTTGGGTCATCGCAGGTTTATTGTACGTATCCCATCCTGAGTTCAGGTTCCAGAATTAAATCTCTTTTATTTTTCTGCGTCTCATCTTACACTGGTCTTAGTGGTTATGTCATCTTTCCAAGATCTAGTCGTGCTTGAGAGTCTATTTGACTAATTGATCTGTTTGAGCTTCTGCTTGAGAATGTTATACGGAGTTCATTGATAATTTGCCAGGTACTGGTGGAGAAACTGCTGAGGAGTTGTCCGAAAATCAAGAAAATATACTTGTTGATGCGACCGAAGCGTGGGCAGGATGTCGCCTCTAGACTCGCTGAAATCACACAGTCACCAGTAAGTGTTCTACATAAATCGTACTACAGAAAAAACTTCCGTTTTAATTAAAAAGAAGAAAATCACAACTTAGAGAAGTGGACACAAGGCGGTCAGTGAAGTTCGGCGGTTGAACGTTAAGCGATTTTATATCAAAGCCTTGAGTAAATTTGCAACTAATTACACATACGTAATTTAACAACAGTCATTTACGTAATTAAAAAAATATACACAATGTTAGTAATGTATATTACTATTTTGAAATTACATTTTAATGCCATAAAGTTATAGCTTTTAGAAGTTAACAGTTTTTAATGTGGAGATAATTGTTTTTTTTTTATTTGTTATATACATAACCGTTGATTTATGAAGCTATAACACAATCAATAAATTTTGCCTTAAGCTTATTTATACAGCAAAGGTCGCATTCATATCGGTTCACTTACTGATGTTCCTGAGATTATTGAAAGGAATAAACGCACAAACAGACAGAATGTTAGTCTTAAATATTTTCTATGCACTTAGCGATATCGATTAGTTACAATTCTATTTTATACTAGCTTTAGTAAAACTGTCCTTTTTCATTCTGATATTATGCGAATAGCATGTTTATCACTATTCATCGGTTTAGGGATGAATTTTGTGATTTTTTAAGTAGCATCTAAAGCAACATTTATCTATTGTAACAGTTTCAAAAACTCTTCAAACAGTATCAGTTAAGCTCTCCAGATAACCTTAAGTAACAACACAATATTTAGTGCATAAATTGTTACAAAATTACGGATTTTTTTATTTGTTCAAAGCAAAATTGAATGCATTCATATATTTATAACCGCCTTGGTTTGTTGCACGTTTATCGATAAAAAATCGTAACTCTATAACATAATAATAGATTTACAAAATACCTTGAAATTATTGTTGTTACCCATAATATGCTTCTTGATTGATCAAGATCTTTTAAAAAAATGTTAACCGTCACACCATTCGATAGTTTTGTTTTAAAATAAGTAATTTATAACCTATTTTTCCAGTTATTCGAAACATTGAGAAAAGAAAGGCCACAGGAGTTGAATAAGATAGTGCCAATTGTAGGAGACATCACGGAACCGGAGTTGGGAATCAGTCCAGCCGATCAGGCGATGCTATGTCAAAAGGTGATATGTTACGACTTTTTAATTTATAATCATGGTGAATTAAAATGTTTTGCTGAATTCATTTATCTCGAGATTCTTAGGGAATAATTTTAGTAATAAAATTATTGATAACTTCAGAAGCTGAGTAAACAGGAGTTTCTTAAATCATTTTCTTGTTATAAAGATAGATTACGTAAAAAACAAGCGCTATAATTTTTTTTTTCATTTTCGTTTCCAATATTAAAAATGAGTGGGCCAAAAATTGTACCTCTATACACTCCTAACATAGCTATTGCCCAATTATTGTGTTTTTTTATTAATTAACCAATATACGGTCCAACCTGATGATAAGTGGTAATGTAGTCTTAGGTTACATTAACTTAATAGAAGCCTATTCACTATTGCCTTGAAGACATCAATATTATAATCGAACGGGAATAATGATGCGGGCAATTTATTGCTGTCCTTCGCAGTACGCATTATAAATGACGAGCACAAACAAACGACAAAGCACTTCGTTCGGATCGGAGGGATATTTACAACGAACGATTCTATTCCTTATTTTTAAATTCAACAGGTATCAGTGGTTTTCCATTCTGCAGCGACGGTGAAGTTTGATGAAAAACTGAAGCTATCCGTCACTATCAATATGCTGGGCACACAGCAACTCGTACAACTTTGTCATCGAATGCTTGGCTTGGAGGTAATAACTTTTTTGATCACAAATCTGTTTGCAATCCAAGAAACATTTTGCGTATTTAAATCTAAAAATATCACTGACAATGTCTTTCATGGTAAATTTAACACATACATTCTTGACACCAGATGAACATTTCAAAGTGTTTATTATATTGCATTTAATATTGAATATGTATTAGCAAATAATTCATTTTGTTTTTATATATTGACTGGAACAAAAACATTTAATTGCAGTTGACAATGATCACATAAAATGTATAAATTATAATTATTTACGTCATTCAAAACACAATAAGTAAATGTTGATATAAATTTGCAAAAATATTGAAGTAGTGATGACTAAAGTTTTATGACTTTGACATCGACTAAGTATATTAGTCTACACACAGTACAAATATTGGAAATAAATAATTATAATAATACTTCGCTGAAGTCACGTGGCTCTCAATGGCTTCACAATGTTTACATTGTTGTAATTATTGACTGAATTGCTCGTGTAACGTTATTAGTTAGTAACAGCAAATTTATACATATAGAAATCTATAGCCACAATACACGACGATATTTTCTGTAATTATAATAAAAAAAGAATTTTCTATACTTTATCGTATATTATGTTCCTGTATGATGTGGGATGAACCCATTAATGGCTCACTAAAAGGCACGATCCCATCATTAGGGAACTCTACAGTACCGTACCGTACCACCGTGCCGTTTCAATGCGGGTTGGTGTAGGGGTTAGTGGTCAACCCAAGTATCAAAGGTTTTATGGTGCATGGAGTACTGTCGCATGGCTTAACGACTGCTATCTATCATAAAACCGAGGGCGACGGAAACGATAGCTTAGAATCGACGTGAGCCACTGGGCTATGAGAATGAGCACTGTAGATCTATGTCTTTTAATTAAAGAGATAAAAACAGCGTTGGATGATAAAAAAAAACTTGTTTAAATCTGTATATTGTTTTTAAAATATTTAAATGATATTACGTGTTTATATTTTTTCAATGTTTAGCCGTCATATGTTTCATGCTCCGCTGGGAATGTTCAGATTCTGCCACATTTATGAATCGTCTCGGAAATAATTGTAGAATATTATTCAATTCGTGAATTTTTTCAAACTATACGATAACAAAGTCTAAATATGACTATATAACAGGAAATAAAACTTATTTTGTTTAACTTTTTAGACGCCGTTTTGATTGTAATTTCTGTAGCTGCTTATAGTGAAGTAAAGTGTAGTAAAGAAGTGTAATAAATAATCATTTTAATTTAATACAACTATTTTAAAATAATTTTCCCTCAATTCTAATATAAACTGACTGCGAAATTCCTTCTTACAAGATGCAGTCAGCAGCAAGTACAAATTTAAATATAAACGTTATACTCATTCTCTTTTTGGGACTGTTCTAGGCTTTAGTGCATGTATCCACGGCATACTGCAACTGCGAGAGAGAACGAGTGGAGGAAACTGTCTACGCACCGCCAGCACACCCTGAACACGTAGTGACGCTGGTCCAGACCCTACCAGATGAGCTCGTCGATAGAATTACACCGGATCTAGTTGGTGAGTGGATTTGGAAGGTACATGATCCATTTACTGGGATCAATCGTCTGAAACATTGTTGACATAGTTTTGGTTTAGACGCTGTTTCGTCTTTTAAGGTGGATCTTAACAGTAAGTGTAGATAATCATATTTGTTATCAGTAAAACTTTACTACTCTGTCTAATCGTTTATTTTCTGGAGCTTACGTGTGATCGCTAAATATTAAGGCCTTAGAAAATAAGGTTCCAAATATTTTTTGAATATCTGCAAGAGGATGATCTGGGATTTTGTTAAACTATGTACTGAACACCCTTTGGCACCAACTCATTAAAATCAAGTTTAAAGAAAAGCTAATGGTTTTGGATGCCATTCACCTCGATGAATTATAAAGCAGTATCTTCGAGTTTTAGGTAAAATTGACCAAACGTATCTATGTTATCTTGTGAATAATTCCACCGAGTTAATGTTGTATCAGTGTTTGCAATAATTATAATTCCGATAAAATGAAGCACGCATAAAATCTAGAGTTGCGCTTTATCTACATTCTAAATTATTTTTAGTTGACAAACATTTTCGTTAATACAGTAAATTACTCGAGGAATAGCCACTTTGATATTTGCTTAATAGTGTAAATATCCGCGATAATCTTATGATTTTCAATTTCCAGGTGATAGGCCTAATACATACACATTTACAAAGGCGCTCGCTGAAGACATGTTGATAAAGGAGTGTGGTAACCTGCCAGTAGCTATCGTTAGACCGTCTATTGGTAAGTATTTTGTGGTATGATTAAAATTATCACAATCGGTCTTTGCAGATTTACGAATTCACACATGTTCGACTTTTAAAACGCGGAGGTGCGTTCAATAATTTTCATCTCCGCGTTTGAATACCAACTTCAGTGTACCTAGGTCATAAGAATATTCAAATACCAAATTATTCAGTCATGTAGGTATTTAATAATTTTTTTACCTTCGTTTTGGAAAAAAATAATCAGTAGTAACGGCACATCCTCAGTACATTTTTTAAACTTAATTACATAAATGTGCTGGCTAGACTTCTAAATTGTGCGGAGCTGGTTAAGGTTCTATTATTTCCAGGGATGAATAAATACAAAGTACTAAATTGCATTTATCACAAACTACTATCACAAATAATAGACCAGGAAAACCAAATATCAATAGCATAAGGGTATTTTTAGTTGGAGCTTAAGTACCTGGTCATATTGGCCACTATATATTCTGTATTATCAAGGAAAAGGATGCATGCCTTCTTGCGTTGATAAGGAATCTTTGCCCTACAGTACTTTCATCAGTCCGAGAGCCGGTCAAGGGTTGGGTCGATAACTGGAATGGTCCCAATGGCATCATAGCCGCCGTGGGCAAAGGCATCTTCCGCACGATGCTGGGCAATGGCACCCGAGTGGCGGATTTGGTGCCAGTCGATACCGTCATCAATCTGATGATTGTATGCGCATGGCGAACTCATATTAGGAGGTTGGTAATTCAACTCCTGTATTTTCTTTAAAATTATTGATAATACATTAAATATTTCTTTCACATCTACAACAATTTCCATATCCACCCAGAATTGACTAGTAGACAATGCCATTATGTTATCTCTTTGTTTCCCCTTTTAAGGGCTGATACTAACATAAATAAATATCTTAAGATGATATCTTATGATGTTTGAATATGGGTCTACTGTAAAGGGGAGCCCGGGTTAAAATTTACAGGTGTGACAGAAATCAATTAACACTTGCTTCTGTGAAATAAACATCGTGGGGGTTTTATTTCAATCGATTTGCAAATAAAAAAGATATGCCAATTAAACAATTAAGCATTCTTCCTAATGTGGTTACTAAGACACATATAGGTTACTCAGCGAGGGCTGTCAATTAACTTCAAATCCAAAATCATTTACTTTATGTGGGTATTTTCTTTATAAGCTTATGCACATATTTCATTCTACCATCATCTCGAAATATGCTTTTACATCGCGAAGAAGAAACGGCGAAAGAAGTTAACAAAGGTAGTTGCGAATAAATCTCTTTCTCTTGCAGAGGAGATGGTGTCGTCGTATACAACTGCTGCACAGGCCAACAGAATCCAATCACGTGGCAACGTTTCGTCAAGACCAGCTTCAAGTACATGCGAAAACATCCGTTCAGTGAGTAGACCAGTTTGCTTGTAACCGATTTCCTTTTTCTTTTCGTCAATAAAGTCAAGGTAATAAAGAAATAATATAAAAAAAGCAACAGAAAAAAATCTCTACATAAAAATTACCATAAAGAAACTCGTGTTTACAGGCGAGGTTGTGTGGTACCCTGGAGGAGACATAACCAGCAACCGTCTCAAACATGGCGCATTATCGTTGCTACAACACCGTGCGCCCGCTAACGTTATGGACTTCATTTCTTGGCTCACTGGGAAGAAACCTATGTAAGTGTTTTTCAAAGAACGAGTTGAAAAGTTTATTTGTTCTCATAAATTATTTCTCTCAAAATATTTGCTCTCATTTCAAGCTTAAAAGATGAATGTATTAGAGTAGTTTCAATGTGAACAAAAGTTTCAACACTTGAAATGACTGTTGAAATCTGCATCTGCCGTTTGAGATTGGTATTAGAAAAACAAGAGTGGCCAGCAATATACAAATATATAATACTAGATGAACCAGCAAACTTTGTTTTGCCATATAAATTATCATTTTAAGAACTATTTTTATAAACATAAAAATGGTTATAGTGGGTTAACCTTAAAAGCTAGACATATGCTATCGCGGAC
>DWJN01002962.1:0-14372 GCA_018248895.1 Carystus phorcus
ACACTTTAGAAAAATAAAATTGCGTCCTCTAAAAAACGCAAGGTTAGGCCTAAAAAATGTAACATTTCAATGGACTAGACTGAATTTTGGACACTTATTTCCTAAACTTTTGACGCTAATTTTACCACCATTAACAGCAGAATTTTGTTCTGTTTCATTGCTTGCCTTGGATATAAAAATGGCCGTGTACAGAGAACAAACCTGTAGATTTTTTTTATTTTATTTATTATAAGTTAATGCTTGACGTCAACCCCACGTGAAGGTAAGTGGTGAGGAGTAATTAGACACACCTATTGGAAATACAAAATTAAATTATCTTAATCTTCAATTTGTTTGCCTGTTTTATTAACATTTAGTTCGTTTCTTAGCGAGGCGGAAATTTGAATGCTTTGTTATATTTCTGTTCACAGTGTGGAGATATGTGTTCTTGCCGTTGTATGTTGTCCATGGCACCCTCCACAAGGAATCCTATTGTAGGGCTATGAGTGTGTAACGTTATGTATCTACTCTATTATTTATGTACTTATCTCCCTTTTCCATTAAATCTCCGCACCGAACGCACGCAAGGTTTTTTATTTTAAACATTTACTGATCTTCTTCAACATCTACCGTTTCGATTGTAGCGCTTCAAGTTCCCTTTAACGTTCACGGCCGAGTGTGCAGTGATAAACCCTCAAGTATCACGGGCCGACCGTCTCCCCACACGGCACGCTCCGTGCGTTACCAACTGGGGATATCTCCGGTGCGGCCCCGCGGAGACACCGTATTGCGGAGTCACGCGATTCAAGCCGATGCCTTCCGTTCTGGTGATATAACGTGCGAATGTACTATTTATGGGCAAACTTTTGCGAGGCCTTCACGCCCCTTTAACAGTTCCTGTTACACTAAGTTGCACACTACCTCTATTGACTTTAGAAACTATTAAAGAGAGAATGAGAACGGTAACAGTGATGCAAATGGCTTTTAATATATTTCTATTTTCGTAATAGTTGAAAAAGTTTCACTAACGGTAGAAATGATTTCCTACAAATATAATAAATTTCGTTGGGTTTCCCGGTTCGCTTGACGTATTCTTCTATTTAGAGGTAGGTGATACATGTTACTAACATATAAAACTGTTTCGGTTGAAGCAAGATGCTTCACAATACATTTAACAATAGTTAAGGCTAAATAAGACGTATCCAAATATTACGAATACAAATAAAATCAAATAGATACCATTAGTATTCCGGTAAGAGTCTCGATGTCAGCTGCGATTATAAACCACGCATACCTCCTTACTATAGGCCTCAAATAAATCTTGTTACTACGGTAACATATATGTATGTACATATATATGATTGCATTGTCCACATAACACCACGCGAAGAAAACTTGCATGTGAAATACAGCATAATGTTGCATATATTTTCCACATAACACTTAACGTCATTTTTTGACAGACATGATAATTGGTCAATATCTTACGTCACATAAGTGTCACAATATATACTAATAGGTAAGAGAATTGAATAGGTGATAGAATATAATAAACACCAATACAATTTACTTGACGTTAGGTATGTGAAACAGTAAATTAGTGCTAAAGTACCGGCAACAACAGGAAAAGAACGAGGATATAATAAATACGCTTACATAACAACAGTTAATACAAATCATAGCACGTTTAAATTAAACAAAGCGACGGTCTCATCGACATAGAAACAAACTCATGTTTAATACGTAACATCGAAATAATAGCAAGCGTCCACGACAACGCGACATTAATGGGTTAAGAGCCAAGTAACGCGGTGGATTGCGGAATAAAGAACACGTGTTAACAAGTACATAATTGTAACATTAAAATAATAATAACAGTACAACTCGAAGCCCCACACTAGAGTTCCCTGTCTCCTCGGTGAAATAGACAACACAAACACAAAACCACACACATCTAAACCGCGAACAAAATTGTAAATACATAATTCGAATTTCTGCCTCACAGCAAATCGAATCCAGGAAACTTAGCACGCTAGTCCATCATTGGTCGTCAAGTAAATTATTTGTTCTATTCACTGAAATATTATCAATGCTGGAATTTGTGTTACTCTATTTTCTATGTTAATAAGCTAATAAGCACCAGATGTAAGTTATTCGCTGTCGCCCCCAACAGTTACATCAAATAAACAATCGTTGCGTCGCAATTCAAGAAAGAAGAGAAAAAAGTACTGACACTAAAACCGTTAAGTCTGAACACCAGCCGTTTAGCGGTTAGGTAATTCAAGCAACAGGATGATAAATAACGATATTAACTATTCGGAGTATTAGTAGGAAGGTGAGATAGTTAGCATTTTAACAACAAAAAAGGCGACTACCAAATACTGAACCTTCAAAATTTAAAATACAGAGAGACCGTTTTGCAAGATCGCAAGCACGACACGCTTCACACAATAAACCAAACGTAGGACGGTGTAGGTATTGGCAAACGATACAAAACATTACAAAGTAGAACCACATGAAAAATTACTTTCAGTTAGAGCAACATCGGTTGCCAATACTGAAACGTAATAATCATCCATAATAGCGTTCCAAAGCGAGCTATCCCAATTTGACTCTTATGTTTTTGATGTTAACGCCAACAAACGTCGGCCTCGACATAGTTCATTGTTATTACGGCTAGCCACAAATAAATCACGTACACATCGACGAAACGAAAAAAATATCGTCGGGAGGCATGTTCGTACAACGTGGTTTCGTACCGAACGCGGCGAAAATAGATATTTGCGTTGTTAAGTCATAAATTACAACGTGTTTCAAGCAGGGGTGGTCATTATAGACGTTAGGAATATTCGACGACTGTGCTGGTAATACTCGGCATTTTGTTTCGTGATCGTTTTCGGCAGCGGTATTCCCCACTCATGAACATATTACTGAAAAATAAATAACAAAAAATGCCTACCTATATTACTCTTACAGTACTTAACGATATGCACTTTATACGCCACTTTATTCGTACCAAATGATTGGATCGTGGTCACGTCAAAATACCCATTGAGTACTCGTGTTGCAAACGTCGTGTCGTGTTGTAAAGTGTGCACACCTCGAAATTGTTTATGTTTAAAATCAAATGAACAATTTTTTAAGATGTATTTGTTTATCAGTAAATGAATAGAAACATGTTTTCTTAACATTACTATAAAATATTATGCATCCGACAATACCTCGAGTCACACATATCATGTCTTATTTTGTCAACGGTTATTTATTGTTTACGCTTTGCGATCTTAATATAAGCGATGCAAATACTGCTTAAAAACTTTCCACATCTTTCGTCGAACAATCGCCATGAGTTAGTCGGACTCGAATTCGATTTGTGGCGATTGTACTTAATCATCTCACTGTGTATTATTACGTACAAACGATCAGTGCATAGAAACGAACGCCTCGAATAATACCGTCGATAAATCTAGTTTTGGAGCGAGGTCAATCAGTCGTCGCTACCGGCTTACGAGTCAAAGCTCTGTATTCGCGGAACACTTCGGCTATTTTATTTATCAGTGTCTTGTTGCCAAGTCGATAAGACGGGAGTAGTATGTTGTTATCATACAACCGGCAGTACGCTTGAATGATAAAATGACGTTCACATTATTTGCGTTCCAACAAACATTATCTTCCTACTTCATAATATGTGATAAAAGTTTTACGAGCGATTTTTTTTTTTGCGATAGAAATTCAAACTAAACAATGCTGTAACGTTAATTTAGAACCATCATAAACCTTGTTTTTTAATATAAATATATCTATAATCGTATAATCTGCATTAGTAATAGTAGGTAAATGAATAACAACTATCACTAGAATGTTGCGATAATTAGGCAACTAATTTGAGGATTACGCTTAGGTTTCTACGTAAAGATGTAGATGAGTTATTATAGTTCTTAATATTAGTATTAGCTTCTTCAATAAGTAGACCTGTCTACTTCATCTCTTGTAATTTCCGTTAGGGTTACCAACTCGAGCACGTGTTAGATTAGATGCCCTACGGTGTAACGTATTTGTTTTAATCGTATTTCGCACTAACTCGCCCATCCCGAAGATGGAGCGCGTACAATTATTAGCAACACCCACAATTACTTCTATAAACCTGGAGGCTAGAATAATCGAATTAAACATTCAGCTGTGATTTCCTATTTGAATAACTTACGATTCAAATGGGCGTAAGATACGAAGCTATATGAAATGAGAATATGTTAAAACAGCAATCACTAAAGATGCTGAATAATGTACAGATTTTAATAGCGAGGTAGCGACGAGCACGGAAGACAATTTTCAGAAAGTGCTTTTTCGCCTTGCAGGCGCCCAGCGCTCGCGACGAAGGCTTCTTGCCAAGGCATCGAATGTTTTATGTAAAAACAAATTGTATTTGTACTAAAACATGATTCAATTTTATAAAACACTTCGTCGAGTAGAAAATATAAAATATCGCAACGTCTTTTGACATTTGCGGTCTTGTTCTAATGTAAAATCCGAATTGCTCCAATTTATTGGCAAAAAATGTAGTGGATTAGTGCCAGTGAGAACATAAAATATACACAGATTTATTCGTAACACACTGTTGACCCACAAAACAATTCAAAATTAGGACGCACTTAAATATCTTTGATAATAAATATACAGTTGAAATTCGTCGTAAACATCCATTTTCATTTATATAGAAGATCCAAGCGTACCTAAATCTTATTAGAAGGGAGAATTTGGTCGCGAGCGTCGCGGCGCAAGATATTAATTATTAGTCCACTGTCTATACAAACGTAGTAGTCGGCGAGTAACGAGTGGAATTATCAAAATAAGCTAACGTATACTGACCGGAAAATCAAAAAAACACGATACCTAACGGAACGAGCAATAACAAGATGTATAGGTACACCAAGGTTCTCCTAGAGATGCTCTGAGATCGAACGGAATACGAATATTCGGTCCAATAGGTACTGAACCGAATAAACGACCGAATTATTCGGATTACATTAATTTCAATGACAGTCACCAATTCGGATTATATTCAAGCTTCAAAATAATGGATTATATAGTTCACTGTGGTTTGATAACAAAACAACGTGGATTAATTTAGTTAAATCTAAATATTAATCCAACATAAATAAACGTTTCTAGAATTGCAATGAGCACTTGGTAGAACATCACAGAAAAAACATTTTCACGTATACAATTTAACGAATGAATGCTATTTCAATATTTGGTCTATTCATGAAGCCAACCAAAAATTAAGCTGAATACGAATAAAAAAAATAACAGTAAACCGAATACGAATGTTCAGCAGAACTTTCGACGAATCTAGTATCCACCATAATGACCAGACATATGTATTTATAGATACGGTGTCACAAATTACTGTTCGACCATATTATTCCCGTTATAAGACTCATGCTGTGTAGTAAAAATCTCCACCCGACAACATTATCCAATACCATATCTCTGGCAATAAACAACAAGGACATTTTATACGGACATAAAAACAGTTTAAGCCCTTTTAGTTTCGGTTTTATAGGTTACTTAAACTACGTGCTATAAGGTCAACTCCGCATAACGTTGTTAAATATCATGGATATATTACGCAACGCTCGAGTTCCGATAAGATCAAGAGCAGGTAAATGCTGTATGCGAGTTTCAACTACCGATGCCAAAAATTATAAAAAAGTATGCGAATCGCATTTGTAAATGGATATAAACGACCCTTTAACATTTGTAAATCTTATTCCTATTGTGTATGCAGGATTTTTTAGTATACATTGATATTGTTATACAAATGTAAATGGACAATTTTCCTTTCAGTTTTATTACCGTGAATTAGAAACAGAAGTAATAGATAAAATGCATGACCCTAACATGTTTTTCTTTCGTCACTTTATATGTTAAGAAGATGAATTCTATAGACAAAACATTAAACATTTTCGTCATGTTAAAGTATAAATAATAAATGCATTCGTAATGAAACAAGACCATGTATTTTTAATAACCTCGCACTCCTCGGCAGTCTGAAACTGACTACTTAGGTATGAGAATGATATCGTTTACTGTATAGAGGCCTAAAACTTAAAAAATATGTCTTGAACTACTGAAAACTTAGAACTAAGATATACTCGTAGATACAAATAAATGTTTTGTCCTGTAGCCTTAACATAACAAAAACAGTAGATACATAACGAAATTATAAAGTAGAATCGATCAATCAATAGATCAACGAACCCAATCAAATTCATAATTATTACCATCATACCAAAACGTACATAAATGTAACCTTGAACTCAATAGTTTCATATTGTAGAAGCGATTGAACTAGCATGCGGTCATACTTGCGCAATAATTTATTCCATCTAGAATTACTCTGCATAGTTGTTCGAGAATTTGTCACCATTTATCACCGATAGAAATGGAACAGTCCATGTTTCATAAACACATCTAATAAGTCTTCGTTTCGGTGCAGCTAAGTCGCAACTGACACTCCAATAGTAGTATCTTATTAAAGATCGATAAAGAATATGGATCGTGCAACAGTCGTATCGGTCGTCGACATTTAAGTACAAATATCAAATAAAACAACATCAAATAGAAGATATCTCTCATTCCCTATCTGTAGATCCCCTCGCTTATACATATTCTCCATAAACGAAATGGATCGCTCAGAAGGGATCCATTCACTGATAAGCTGACAAAGTTGTGTACACGCTTTATTGGTATTACGGAAAGCTTTCATTACATACATTATCGAATCTAGTATAGATAAAATCAGTGTTATGTTTATAGGGAGTCGATCAGTACAATCCAATATGGACCGAAATCTTTATTGACTAGAGTCCGAATTTCCGTTATCTAACTGTAGACTCGTGTTATGTAACACATTCGATATCACGTTGCAGGGTAAATGATCCGACCTTCGCACGCTTCGTTGGACTTTCCCGCAACACGACCGCGACCCGTACAATCGTTGTATCTGCGTGTACTCTACTAAGTTCAATTCCATCTTTTATTGCTGTACGATTGTGATAAGTTTTTGTACGAAGCTAAATAACCCAAAGAACACACGACAAGGCCATTGTATTCATTTGAACAACTAACGTTCCCCGAGAGACTTTCCCAATTTTCTCTTCCCCGAATAGAAAAGAGTTAACAATTCATTCGACAGATGTTTTCTCTCCCAGCGAGACGAAACACGTGTCCGTGTTTCTTAGAATCCGTCCGCTTGATTCATTTTAGGAAGGGCAGAGTTAAGAGGTAAAATTGACGTAATAATCACGATGATTTATCGCTTTGCCGTGTTAAATGTAACACGGTTTATTACGTTCAAAATATTTACTAAGAAATAGAATCGCTAAATTTTTTATGCCGGTATTCATTCAACAGTTATTTATTAGAAAAGTTTTAAAAATATCTGAAAAGAAAAGTAATAATAGGTTACTAAGTTTAAGACCTTTTATCATGTACGCGGTAATTGGTCAGTAATATTGACACTTTCGTTTAAAATGAAAAGAAAGTGTTGAATGTGTGACCTTTCATGACCACTCACAATATACGGTTATTTAGTTAGCAAATTATTGACGGCTGATGCGATACTAATTACAACATCGAAAACATATTTACAGACCAGTCACGATTATGAAAGGCGTCGGCAAACAAAACGTGTAAATAGAAAGTAAAAACTGTATGTAATACAAAATAGACAGTTTAAATATTAAAACGTGATAATTGTGATTTAAATACAAAGAAATATAATGCAGCGCTAATGTTTTTTAACATACAAGTATAATATAATGGTTACAATCATCCTCACGCAAGAGATAAATACGTGACTAGAAACCTAGCGACAGAATAAGACAGAACGTGGGTTGGCTGGCAGCGAAGGTTATGAGATATACCAATAAATCTATAAAAAATGCAACATGCAATAGTTTAAATGGACAATAAGGCAAAGACAGGGATAAAAGTCGAATCGTTGTAATGCAAGTTAGCTAGGAGAACACTAGATAATGAATATAATGAATGAAAACAAGTCGGACGATGGAAATGCGATCTCTACGTAAATAGTGCGCGGCAACACTGGCCCAACGAACACGCAATAAAGATATACATATGTAGATAAATAAAGCGGTCGGTTTGAATGAGCGCCTTCGATAAGAGAAATCAATAGGGAATCGATTGAATCTGTTGCCGCCTGTCCCCAACTCCACTTAAAGCTATAGGGCCTATTAATTATAGTCCTAGTTTAACGTTTAAAATGAACAATCACAAGTATTTACGTTAAACTCAAATAATAATACCATAATTTACCATGCTCGACATTCGGCATTCATAATTTTGAGATTGCATCAATTATGTCACGAATGAATGAAAAAAGAGCATGTTCAAAGGATACGAAAACCCTACGTAATTTGACATAAATAGCAAGTAACCTTTTTAGGTCGAGCGCGCAATGCTTAAGGCAATTCAATTAAGGCACGTATTCTACACAATTGCGAAGGGCCGCCTACATTATTCCTTTACATAAGCTATAGCATTTTAAATAAGTAGATATGTATAATAATACCAACTACACATTCTAATACCAACATCAATCGCTTACAAACGATCGTTTTTACTGTTTGAATAAACGTGAAAACATTCTTGTTAAAAGTTATCGTAGAATTAAAACGAGTGATGATTAAAAATTTTTAAATGTTTTAATAATCCTAGTATACAGTATCTATCAATGGATATTTCCAGTTTCACAAACACCGGTGAAATAATACCATCAAGCGTATCAAAGAGCACGTGGCTCCAATAATGGTTAGAAGTGGCGCGTTTATTTTCATACCACACTCCCATCTATTTCACGACTAATGGTGGTGCTGTAGGACCAAAATATCTTGATTTATTTCATACTGTCGTTTTTGTAGCTCAAATAGACGACTAGTTGACAAAAACTGACTGACGATAACATCTCAGTCTAGAGATTGTCTTATATCGTTTATGCGAGATAATTACTTGGTGGCTTGGCATACCTACTGATGTCTCTCGGGGCAATAAATAGATAGTTAACGCACTGATAGCAATCAAGAAAATTAAAAGGCCATAACGAAATGAAAGCATTTTTCTGAACTTGGAATTTTAATCTTTCAATCGCTTTTCTTCTCCATTAAAAATATAAAGTCCAAAAATACTTCATATTGTAGATATGAGAAAATCCCTATTTGGAATAGATACAACTACAAAATCTATCGTTTGAACAGTACGTTTTTTAAATATTTACTAATGAACTTCCAAGATAAATAACAGTCTACTGCGAAACAAATTGTAACCCAATTCTCAACATTAGTATTATCTAAATGTCATCCAAGCCCCAAACGTGTTTCTTCGTGAACGAAGCTCGAATCGAGCATCAGAGGACGTCATTGATCTATCGCACTGTTTCATCTAAACTGACGAGAAATGCCCTGAAGCACCACAACCGTTCACCGGGAGGTCGTGAACATCAATTGGTGTGAACGCGTCAATTGTTTTCAAGATGCGAGATCGGATCGGACAGCGGGCGTCGGCGCCGCCGCACATCGGATCGGAATCAATTGCGAGAGTAGCGGGGCAACTTTCTCAGCGCTCTCGTACCGTCGGCCGCGACCGGTGTCTACGTACGAGTATGGCCATCAGTCGGTCCGAATTATAAGCGTTTTAAACGATTCACGGAACCTCTTATTACCTACATAACGTGGACATCGCGTTGCTTAAAGCAACAAGTGTATCGTGTGGAAGACAGAAGAAATAAAAAATTGACATATAAGAGAATTAGAAATATGTGTACTAAGTCACGATCATTTCAGGATATTAGTTAAATAGATCTGAAAAATGTTTCTACTGACCACGGCTATACCACATTTCCACTAGATTTCCTACTTATTAAAAATTGGCAAGTTTTTAATTTTGTCAGTAAAGAATATTAGTATGAAGAGAATTTAATAATCAACTATTGATTCATATACCACATATCGCTAAATCGCATCGCACACTCCACACTGCGTTGGTGCAAGAACATCGAGAAACGCAACACTCGGCTTTCTCTTACAACTCGCAACAGCTTTATCGGTGCGTGCCCATAGAAACCGCCCGGTGAAAATTATGAAATCGCACCTAACACCGGCTCAAACAGATCTGTCATGTTGTAACTATGGAAATCCTTAGATTGTCCTTATCAAAAAATTTCTACGATGTGGATTCTAACAATATCCCTTTATAGCCGATATCTCGGTCCTAAGGAGAAAGAATAACAACGAATAAGAATCAGGAATGTAAAATAATGATGTTCTTTTTACATCTAAATAAGTGAATATTAAAAGTAGTCTAACTTAATTAACTAACTTCTGAATAAATGAGAGTAAACTCTTCCCCTTTCTTTCACAAACTCATCCAGATCATCTGTATATTCAATTAAAATTTATCTTTAAAAATCTGCCATAAATATTTGTACGGAATATCAAGAAATTTTACTAAGCAGCCATCTACATAGATATACTGCATATCGAAACTAACCATACGATATGTCAATCATCTTCGCCAATACAAATATGAAAGTTCGCAACTTTATCCGGAACAGAATCGAAAACGTCTTCGGCGATACATTCATCACCGTTGACAGCTAACCTATTTCCTAAATGACATCTATAATGAGGCAATTATTAATACCACATTCTTCCAATCATCTTGTCACTCAAACAATGAATACAATGACAGGAACACACACTTCTGTTTTACAGCAAGGTTTTGAAATTCCGATTTCTCAGAAATATTCTATCGAATATTTTAACGAGTGCCTTTAGGCAATGCGGCTCCTTTAGGTTAACTTCTTGTTAGTATAATATGAGAGATAACTGATTTGGATAAGGTCGTTAGGCTACTTAAATTTTAATTAAATAAGATGTTCTTGTTTTCTCTTCAATGAAAACAACGGTAAATAATAGTGTTTTAATCCTTCCATTTATTTGAAGCCTAAAAATGCTATGAAATAGTAAACAGTATGAAACAACAAAACATTAAGTTATTACTTTTCTTTTAATATTAAAATATTTGTCGTACAAGATTTTTTGTTTCTTATCAATGATAATGGAGAAATTTTAACTTAAAGTTCTGTGAACATCAATTTTAAACACAAAATACATATATGAATAGTTAAGTAAACGAGAAGGCGAAACCTTCGGTTGACCTATGACGAAACTAATGTTATTAGTTTGACTTTGACCATTCAAATGTTTTTTATGATAACATAACAGCAGAGGAAACACTGATTTATATGGGTATATCGCCAAAATATTAAAGAATACGTTTTCGAAGATGACAACAAAACGCAGAAAATCGTAACATCGAAAGAAAAACGATATTGAAGTAAACATTTTGATACATTGTTACCTACATAAAAACAAAGATAAGGATACTTGCAACAGAGCCAAAGTATTCTGTGATATGTCAATCGTAAAGTAAAAAATAACAATTAGCTTATATGTCGATGTTACACGAGTCCCTGTCTAATGTGTGTGTTTTATTTTATTTCAAAGGAATATTTAAAAAATAATTCCAAGAATAAGGAGTATCCGTTTGACCGAAAGGTGAATAACATTCTGATTTTATTAATTTTGAAGTACAGCTTTTCAAAAATGCATTAAGTGCAGGTATGGAGCCGTAGGGTCTTAAGATCAATTTAAATTTCTATAAAAAACATTTTTTAAGATATCCGCCCGTGAGCCCGCGGTATATTTTAAGATTCTCTGTGGGCAGGCATACAATTATTTCGGCACAGTGAAGGATATTGTAATCAGAATAACTAATACAACGTACCTTTTAGTACAAATAATTAATAAGTAAATTCAAATTCAATAATTAAATATATTTTTGATAACGAATAATATACACAAATTTTGGTCAATGGGATAAACGATTTTGTAATAGAGAAAAAAAAAAAAAAAAAGAGAACCAAAATGATTTTCAAAAATTTAGAAAAACGCACATCTGATAATCTGTTCCGGATAAACCAAAAACTCGTTTCAAGCAAAAAAAATAAACGGTGTTTTTTTATTTCAATGTATTGGCACTTAATGAACCACTGGCATTATTAATAATAATAAACCAATCCTAATCGCGCTCTCAAGATCGAACTCCATTAATACACTCTCTAACCGAGATCAGAATCTCAATGTCTTAGCTAATTAATAAACTGACATCAACAAAATCTCAGATGAGTGTGATCTTGTGAGATACTGCAAAACACTTGGAATCCTACTCAGCTAAGATGAATTTAAAACACAAACGTTTTGTTAATGTTTCATGAATGTTTACTTCTTCAATAGCTTGGTATTAAATCTTAAGATTGTAATTAGTCGTTTATAAATACGGGTCTAATTGTCGATACCTGGCGTCTTACTGATAACTCCAGCCATAAAAATACACCGGCAAACGATACGCCCACAAAAACCCAACAAATCACCGAATCCTGATTTAAAATTGAATGGCAACTCGAAAATTTTAAAATAAAACAGGTTGAACGACCGTTTAATGAGAACGCTTTCGAAAAAAAATAACGTTTTGATTATAAGAAATGAGTTCATGTTTTTCCTAATAAATTAAGGGAGTTTAACAAATACTCTTTATTGCTGTGTACGTCAAATATAAACACAACATTAGCGGGCTGCGTTATAAATTAGTGTGACGAAATGTGACCGATTAAATTATTTTTGAACGAACTGTTGCATGCGGTTTCGCTTAACAATCTTTAAATAATTTCACCACAATTTGTAAAATGCTACCTGATAATGATGATCCTACATAAACTGTTTTAAGCAAAAAAATTGTTAGCATTTTAATTTAGTTTGTTTTACGCTTTACTTGATATCTTTAATTCTTTACTTTAATCGTACTATTCAATAGTCATATCGTTTAATATAATAATGATTAAAAAATAACAAAATACCTGACATAAAATACTTTGTACCAAACACATAGAATAATAATAGATCATCATCAGGCAATTGTAATATTTAAGTAAAAACAAACGCTAAAGAGAAACTGCTTGCAAATCATAACGTGGCAAGGAATACTACGTACGTAATAAGGAACACAATAGATGCGATGATTTGTTGAATCGCACCGGGCGAGGCAAGGCGAATCGAGTTCTCACCGGGTCCTTCTGAATACTTCATTAGATGACTCAACAGAACTACTAATAAAGGATTCAAAGGAACAAGTGAGACAAATAAAACGTCGAACAGACCACATGGAACATCTTTATTCCACTCGAAACCATAATTTACCAATATTATTGGAACGCAGTCATGTTTTTATTAAACACGTTAGTCTTAATCGTGCCTCAATATTCGGTCTGACTCCGAAGTAATTGCAGGATGATACAAATCATACAAAAAGAAACAATAATTCACGTCTCTCGTAAGCACAGCGCTGTATTAATTTGCACGATCATCGTCCGTGCGTCGACCCAACCCGATGCATTTAGCGGTTAGCCCGTTTTAAATAAGAATATTATTGTGACCGTCACTCGTCCTCGCGTCCAAACGAAAACAACGACATATGAAAACTTCAAATTTGTTTTGCTGAGAACGAAAGTATGCCCGCTTCACGTGCATGCGTTTAGAATTAACGCGACCCCCAAAACGCTATTTTAATATGATGACATTATACGACATTTAATTGAGTAATCGTAGCGAATCGCCTTCAAACATCACGTTGATTCTCACGCCTTGAGTGCATCATGAATATTACCTTAGTATCATCTTTAGGAGGCAGTAAAAGGGAATGGGCAACTTTTGGGACGCTGGGAGCTAGTCGTCGAGATGTACTTGTAATCCGGTCGGTCATATAATATTAATCTGGTAGTTGTTAAGGCGCCGCGCCTCGGGAGGCGTGTGCTCTCGAGCTAGTGAAAGCGCGGGTGAAACTTCCGAGCGGAAGCGAACCGGCTTTCTACCCCGCCTCCCGTCTTGAAGAAAACTAACCCTGTCTGCGTTTAGGAAGGAATAAACGAGCGTCGACCTCATCAGTTTAGTATTTCATATCGCTTTTCGACTACACTTACAACATAATAATTTCAACGTTAAACTCTTTACCTTTTTAATAACAGTCCGTAAACAATACTTCAAATGACTTCACATTTTTATGCCGTAAGCAGGCAAACGAACAGACCGGGCACCTAATGGTAAGTGATCACCGTGGACATAAACAACACCAGGGATATCACCTACGCGTTGCCATCCAGCGTTCCAATCAATTAGCATTAAAGTTTTCTAAATTTACGCTACATTTTCATATCATATTAAAAACAAATTAGTATTATATAACATTTAACACAAATC
>DWJN01002963.1:0-14372 GCA_018248895.1 Carystus phorcus
AGAGTCCAACAACTTTCAACATTACAAATCGTACGCTTCAGCTTTGCCGGTTGTTCAGCAGGTTGCACCATGGACAGGGATGGTGAGCTTGGGATCAAAGATACCCTAATTAATAAATAACTATGGACTAAGGTTTTATTGTCAAGTTTTCATGTCTTTCGTGCTTACTTCTTATTTATGAGTGCTTTTAGTTTGCACTAACTAGTTTGAAACATAATTTGTTTAAAACTGGTTCAAACAAAATTGTTTACATTTTTGATAGCATGTCAGCATAAAATTTATCTTGGGTGTTCTACATCATTTACTTCTAATGTTGACCTAATTGGAGGTGTACCAGAACCACAAAGACCCGCTTGGCATCTGCCTTGAAACATTGAACATCTTTCGCCATTTATTCACAATGCGCTTGGCTGCATTCATTTGCAAGTCTGGAGAATTAATCTCAGTTTGCAATGCCAAAACTGTTCGGTCATAAATATCAATATTCGAACGAGCTTATCCAGAAAGAGGATTTACAACGAGATGATTGCTATCTAAAAATAAAAAAAGGTCCCTGCATTGATGATGGCTTTTTAAACGCATTTTTATGTATAACCGTCTTTGTATCTGGTGTTGTAGAACATAGGATTTTATTAGATGTCGACGATATCATTTTTATTAAAGTTAATTTATTACTACTTCCAACCGTTTAGTGGTCCACTACAGGGCCCGGGGTTCTTTTCATCACTGAGGAGGTCTAGAGCGTGCTCCACCACGCTGCTGCAGTGCAGATGAGAGGAGGGGTTCGTGGCCAACCCAAATATCAGATTCCTCCGACATGGCTTGATGATTGTGATTTACGTTGACAACCCGGATAACGGACGCTGACGGTTTAACGTGCCCTCCAAAACTCAGAAACTCTCAAGAAGTTTCCCCCATCAAATTATTTTATTCCTTTTGAAGGCGATTTTTCCTTTTATGTTAAAAGATTTTTATGAATGATAAAGTAAATCAGATGGTACAGTAAATTCATTAAAATACATAAGTTACTACAAAAACTATTTTTTACAAGATAGACTTTTCAAACTACAGCTAAAATAAACAATAACTCACATTTTGTTCATTAATACAAAACATAATAGTTATGTATTTCTACATTCTGTCACGTTTGAAGTTGATTTATAGATTCGGACGCGCTGTAGTAACCGTTCACATTAGGTAGACAGTATGCAACATGTTACGATCTTAAGAACAAGATTTAAATTAGACTAGTAATTCACTGTCCATCGTTCCTAAAATCATTTATTACTAAACTTTTACCGAAACTTCCATGCCAGCTTGTATCTTATTCACTTATATCACATTCAACAAGGTGAGTGGTATCCTAAAAACTCGAAGAGAAGAATATAAATTTAATTTAACATGTTTCTAATTCCAAAACTTTGAAAGTGTTTCGTGTCAATTCATCAACTGACTTGAAAGTTTTACGAAGTTAACAGGAGAAGCATTTTAAGAGAATAATATATTCTATATATTTTTATTGTGAAGTTCCCATGGGAAAAATCATCAAACGCTTTGGGTTGACTTATAATTTGGCGTAGTTGGTACTTTCGTCACTATGGTAATCTTATATGTGCCACAATGAAGTGAATGACCGGGTTTATGTAGTCAATTATTATAAATATGCCGCCTGATATTATAATGAATAACATATGCAAAAAACAGCTTAGCTATTTTAAATTATCAAAAGTTACCAATGCCCGGATTTGAATCCGTAATAATTGTGTTATTAGACTAGATATAGGCTACATTGTAGGAATAACCAATGGAATTAGAAGCATGAAACGTTTTGAACGGGTTCTTTATTTACTTATTTTATTTTTTGCATTAGCACTAACAAAGCGTATTATGGTATATTTGAAAATTGATTCCCTAAAGGGAACAAAACGGAGAAAAAGTTAGAAATCTATTATTTAAAATGACTACATAACACTTTCCTCTTGACAGTCCTAAAATTTTATTCCTGAAGTCACAGCCACTAGCTATTATTGAATAATATATAAACACTCCATCCCTTTGCTTCGAGAAACGTGACCCTTACGTATACAAAAAAATATAGGTTATAATGGTAGCTGTCCTACATTTTTGTATATTATTACATTTATTTCGTTGAGATTATTACAGAGATTTTGTATTTCAATTTGTATTAAGTGTGAATTTATTATTTAAGATTGTTTTTCACTGGCTTCCTCGTAATTATATGCTATTGATTTACAACCCATGAAATATGCAGATAGATCGGTTACGTTTCCATATGGAAAATTCAGATAGACATAACACTCTTACTAACGTCAACTCGTGTAATTCTTGTAATGGTGATGTTGCAACTACTTTATATTGTCATTTTTTAATGAAGCGATGCAATTATTTCTAAATAATTAGTGGATTTGAAGCCCAAAACCACTTATTGGGACTCTACTACAGTTTCGTCATATTTTAATTTATTTTTATAAGCTACTTAATTTTGTGTTTGTTTAATACATTCTTAAGAAATACTTGCCTGCTCGACTTCATTTCATTCCAGTTTTCATAGTATAATTTCAAAACAATTAAAAAAAATTAAAGTAGCTCTTTAATGTTGACAGTAAAGTTTTTCAAATGCTTAAAAACCAACTTTTCGGTAATTTTCATAGCTGTGAAAGGGTGTTACGGCTCTTACCATATGGCGAACTAGATAGCTCAGTAAATAGATCAGATTTAGCGGTATATACATATGTATATCTCTCGTTTCTTCTGTACATTGTGTCATTTTTAATGACATTGTTGTGAATCTCACTGTCCCCCCGCCAGGTGTCTCGTCCGTTAGATATTCGCAAATTTACAGGTACAACATTAAAAGTCGGTCTATGAAAATCTGACTAAAACAACTCTTGAATTTAGATATAAATGAATCAACTTTTAAATATGGTAAAACAGATTTATTGTTTTTATCTTTGATTGTCATTCATTTGTTTACTTCATTTGAATATTTATTAGCGAAGGTTTATCCTACAGATTAATTCAAATAGAAAAAATGCAAATGATTTTCCATTTAGTTGTATTTTTCGCTCATTGTCAATGCTCTCATTAATTCACATTTGTTAGTGTTATTCAAAATGTTTGTTGAAATTTGCAATTTCTTATATCGATCGCACTTCTGTTATCTTTTAGTAAACTCATGGGTGTTTTCACGGTCGGTCTACCGGTCCTATTTTTATCAACGACGGAACGGAATAGTGATTGTGTAATAACACGATACGTATGAACTATAGACGAACTATGACTAGGTATAAGTAATATACTAGATGCTTGTCTCATAGTCTCATAGAAAATGACTTGTCTGATCTTGTTTTACATAAAATTTCGTAGTTATTTTCATTTTACAAAAACTATTATTTTTTGATTAATTTTCCTCTATTTGAATATGTACTGTGTACACTCAACACTGCAGTAAAAGATCATTTCTGATAACAGTTATAATTACTATATGGATTGGGAACTAAACCCTCATCCAAATAATGACTTCGATCACAATTATTACAATTTAAATCTTCTTCGTTAAAGCGTTGGTCTGGCAAATATTCGTAATTATCGGGTTTTCATTCAATTCCTGTTCCAACCGTCCAACATGTGACCAGCGGTAAACCCGTTCAATATTCAGTGCAAGCGTGTTTGAAATTAAATGTAGTCTGGAAAAGATTGTGGAAATTGTTGGAAATGTCTGATTTATTTCAATAAAAAAAGAGATGTGACTTATGATTTAATATTAGGTATCATTGATTATATTATTATATCCTTTCATAAATTCAATATACATATATTTATTTTAGGCTTTATTGTAATCGATTTGAGCTAATCTTAATTTTTTACACGATTAATCTCAAGCTTCACCTCTTATAAGATTGCCATTTGTAAGAACTCTGCTTTATGTATTCATATGTATTCGTAGAATTTAAAGGCAATCCGGAACTCATGTTCTGATGAACTGTTTTTCAAAAATAAATCAAGAAATAAATAATATTAATTAATCAATAAATATTAATTTACATTGTAGATTATTTTTAGTTCGTATGAAGACGAATGAGTGTGTATAGCGACGACTAAGAGCTCGGATGACTTGACCCTGATGTCCGTTAGGTTACCACAAGATGTTAGGCGTCAGGATGTGGGCATCATCATATGTCCATTAGAAGTCTCCTTCTACTTGCGATTACATGTTCAAAACGCAGCAATGTTCATAGTATAGCAGTTGCATAGAGATCTTTCCTAAACCGTTAATTGACGTTGATACCGTATGTTATGCTGACCTAGATAACAGCAGAAAGCCGCTCAATCTATGTGGCTGTACTGGGGCGCTATAAATTTAAATATATAATATAAAAGTTGCGACGGCTTTGGACATGAATAACGGACTTCCAGTTCATCTGGGATTACCCAGCAAATTGACGTGGATACCCTTAATTAAACCCAAATAAGAGGTCTGCCTTTTGTAATTTAATTTGAGTATTACTTACTTATAGTAAGGTAAGTATTTTGTATTCAATTTGAAGTAAAACGGATGAAAATTATTTTTATACTCGTTTGGAATGGAGATATCCGTTTTGACTTTTCATGGGTTGGATTTGAAGAATTCCTTTTTTAAATTTCTATCTTATACAAGGTACACCGTAAATAATAGATAAGTCGTTATCGTTGGAAAGGGGGCAGTAGTTTGATTAGAAAATCAAATCAAATTTTTCTTTGGAAAAGTTCATCGTTTTGTAATTTTTGGACATTACATGGTTTGCGATCATTACACTAATGAAATCACGATGATTTCGTTAATCACAAATTAAAATATTTTCCTTGTCGATTTTTAGTAGTAGTCGTGAATAGTTACGATATTAAATGTTAAGTTTGGTTTTGATAATACTATCTCACTTGTAAAGTCATTTATGTAAAATCAAATTGAAAAATTCGAGAGCCCCATTAAAGAATACACGTGTGCTCAAATCATATTGAATTTGTAAGGGTACAGAATTAATTTAAAAGTTTGAGGGTTGTTTAGGCCCCTAAAATTTATGAGTGAGCCGTTTTTATTGCAGTGTTTAATGTCCGTACGACAACTGCGATAGCCCTCTTTCATTATTTGTCTTACGACGCAGCAAACGAGAATTATTTATGTTTCGATATTACTTTGAAAACTATAAGTGATCGTAGGATTCTATACCTATCTGTATTACATAAAAAAAAATTCGAATCATCGACTATCTATCGCCTTATTGATTGTCAATTTAAAATCAACCACATATAACTCTTCTGAAACGTAGTAACGGAGCTCACACTACGACAGATTTTTAAAATATTAAGAAGTATTCCGTCAAGTGAAGTTAATTAATCATCAACCGCCATTTATCCTGAACCAGAAGTAGGCCCTAGCCTACTAGTGGCAACGGTAATAATGGTGATTATATGTGCAAAAACAATTATATTGTACTTTGATATAAAACCTAAATCGCCGTTACATACATTCTGAATATAAGTGATAATACAATACTAATTATTTCTATGAAAAGTTTTGTTTACTTGTGGCTTAGAATTCGAATCATGAACAGAAATCATAGTCTTGTAATCTATTATACATTGAGAAAGAAATAAAGTAGATTTGTGGTTTTCCCAACTTTTCACTTGCAGAGAATCGTACTACTTACTGGCAAAATTTTAAAGAGGTTTTAAACTTTTGAATGGAATTTTTGTTAAGATAGATACTGTACGACGTTGTGATACAAATTCTCAAGTCTACTTAGTTAAATATATTGCAATGTTGTTTGTTAATACAGCTACTATGGACGTTGTGTACATGTCTTAAACAAATGACGGACTGCGAGAGAAATATGAATTAAATAATTTGCATTTTCATGTTCTGTTTTGCATTTGTATTGTAGACATTTGCCTTGTGACTTGAATTGCTTAGTATTACACGTTGCACTCAGATAAACAGTGCTACAACTTTAATTGTAGAATTTATCTTAGTTTTCGGTTCCTTGGGAGGTGCTTAGAGCAAGACGTAGTAAACATGCCACTGCCGGGTAATTTACTACTTTGGCATGTCATGGTCGTTTCTCAGGATTAACAATCATGCTGAATAATAGTACATTCTAAATTATAACGATCTTATAAATGTTTATCAGGAATTTTTGTTTATAATAAAACTATGTCTAGTGGTTGAAGAGTTTTTATTTTTTATTTGGTATGTTTAGGACCTACGTCAATAGTTGAAAGTATACGAAATGAGACAATGGTTTTAATTCTTCTAGGAGTTGGAGTTTGCTAGGTTATACACCCAGTGGCAAACTACAGGAAGTGTTAAGTATCCATCGATATTATTACTAAGCCATTAATATTACGAGTATTACTATCTGTGTAACCCGCCTGGCCACCTATTATCCTCTCGCTTGAGAAATCCGCCAAGCGATTCTCCGTGTCCCGACTGGGACTTTGAGAGCCAGAACTTTCTTTGTTTCTTCTCTATTCTATCGTCTTTTAGGGAGCAATGCATCACTGATGTATTTGGTGTTTGTTGCTGATGTCCGGCGGGTGACGGCGACCACGTATCGTGATGTGGCTGCTCTAAAAGTTTTACAGTTATTTAAACACATAAAAAGTCTAAACATTATCTTTTAGGTAACAAATTCTACAAATTATTTTGTAGATTTAATCTAAATACCCACTATAAATTATGTTCCAATCAGATCCGACAAATACTTAGAAGTAGTCGAAATTGAGAATCTTAGATTATATTAGATGGTTACTAAGTTACGGTTCGACCTAATAAAAGCATATTAAGATCATCTTCAAATAAAATTACATTTTATTACCTGTCATTTACAGATAGTGCTGAAAACTTTTTTTGATTGGTAACAGTTAAAAGGTCCCGTTTGGGTCGCAACACCGAAGATACTTACGGAACGGCGAATGATACTGTGACATCCGAGAAATTTTCATTAAAATGCTGCGGTCCTCGCGGGAATTTTATTAGATCAAAGAATAGAAAGATTTTTAATAATATTTAAGTCCACAGAGAAAATACTGTAGTATTCAGTACAAAACCTACTATTTAATGTAGTTAATATTTCTTCTAGAAATATACGGAATCTGTTGTAGGTATTTCTGGAATCAGAAATTTATTAATTTGCAGTGTAATACTCTGCCGAGTAGAATAACATGGCTTTCTAATAAACAAACATCTCTGACTCGGAATGTTATCGTAAAGATTACTTTTAATTAAATATTTATTGACAAGTAATTAATAGAGTAATTCAGTCCGTAATCTGTTCTCTAGACAAGCACCCTTGGTTGGTTTAGTACCCTTTATCCTTTGGGAAACATAATCCCCAAGTTGAGAGATAAACTTGATGTTTAACTGTGTCAAAGTATATGTTTTATGTGAATTCTTATTAAATACTATTTGTTAATTTAATTACGAAATGAATATTAATAATGAATGAGTACAATATTGAATGACTTACGTCTCAACGTTTTCCTTTTAAAATGCAGAAACATAGGACATATAACATGGCACGTTGTATGATAATACATAACGGTTTCACAATGACAATACGTAATGGTTTTTAATATCTATTATAAAATAAATGCGTGATATTGGTTATGAACTCAAGAATTATGTTATTCTGGTAAAGTCTAGTGATTTCTTTAAAATGACCCGATGTATACTTAGCTACTTATATCCACTGTAATTGCTCAACAATTCAATTATAGGCTTTCTATCCGTAACTTAATCTAGCGGGTCACATTAAGAAAATAATTCCCGCACCAACACCTTAGCTTGCTATATAATTTAATAATATTACATTGTATTAGTCGCAACAGCTTGCAGTTTGCCATATTTCCTGGCATCTTGCCAAACGACGTCGCGAGATTTACACTTAACGCTTTAGATAGGTAAAGCGTAAAGACGATCATTCATTGTTGAGTTCAATAAAATACGAGTACTATACAAATAAATATAACTGTAGCGGCTGTCGGTAATAGTAAGGTAAAAAATAATATCTACTCTAATAATAAAACGAGGTCGAATTTGTCTATCAAAAAACATTTTTCGAAGAAGTTCACGAACTTATTAATTCATAACAATAATGGTCTAGGATATTTTTCTCATCGCAAAAAAATGATGTATCTATTTTTGCGTAAATGAGATAACTAAGAATGAAAGTTATACAAAGCGATTTATAAAATGTTAAACTGTTTCTTTTCTAGCTATAAATATTTTTATCTAATTTTCTATCATATATTATCGATTTGTTTTACGGTAATTGGCTATTTTTACCGATAATTCAACTCCAAACGAATTTCCGGTGCGTTTCTGTTCAAGAGAGGAGAGAGAAGGGACTAAGCTTTTGGCTTTGGTAATCTTTTCTTGTCGCTCTAAATACGATCAGTTGTTTGATGGCTGATTTGCTGAGGTAAGGCGCTATACCCACCGCTGACTTTGGTTGGTTTAGTAGGAGGTAGTAAAGTTACCATGTGTGTTAAATGTTTAGAGTGGCATTATTTAAAAACCTTTTTCAAAGATGAACATTTTTGAAGAGTATTCGTACAACCGAAATCAGTAAAATCCTTGAATGAATTTGTTCATATTTAATTTAACTTTCAGGAACCTTTAATTTTTAATGTTGTGTAATTTTTCTACAAATGTTGAAGATATTAACATGCGCGGGAGACAAAGATCCTTATTAAACGATCTCTGCTTGTTTCAGTCCCTTACAAGTTTGAAAAATAATTTCTTCGGGCCATACATATCTTTACAATGTTCAAATATTTTTTTCCGTATATAATGCAGTTATGTTTATCTTCATATTACTTTATATCTTTATATATACGAGTAGAAGAAATATAAAATGATAATTTCCAATGGTGTCTATTATTTGAAGTTCTGTACACGTCGGTACTCCGAGTATTTCTTCAATCGCAAAATATTTTGTGGGCCAGGAGTGTAGGCCACTTAGTTTATACTAATGTCGAATTTAGTTAAACGATTTTGTTTTTATTTGGCTGCTAGAATTGTTCCGTAAAACAAGTAAAAAGGCAATACGCCAATGCGGCATCCTTAATCATACCTATTAAGTATAATATGTTGAAACATTGTATTTTACGTTAACATACAATTTAAAATGTGGTTTTATTTTAAATTTAAGAAAGCAACTGTATGATGATTCAGTCATATTTTTTTTAAGTTTATTATGTTTATTTTAATTAACTATCACTTTAAGAACCTATTCTTATAAGAATAGGTATTTCTTTAAGTTCTCCTTTAATTCTAAAGTGTATTGAAGTGAATCGGCTTACACTGGGTCGCTAGTTGGCTTGTTTCATTCTGAGCGAATACAGCGTTCAGTTAAGTGCTCTAACAGGTACAGATTATGATGCTAATGATCCGCATATTTATTACCTTCATCCACTTTTTGCGTGGGATTTATGAGTATCAAAAATAATAGCGTCATTAAAATGTGTACTACATATACCTAAAGTCCAATATACATATAATATAATATATGATAATAAATGTGTGTATGTGTATGCTCTTTATAGACTCTGAAATTTAAGGAGATAGAGCATTGATGTCTTTAGCAAATTTGTTCAGAATTCTCTCATTAAGGTACAAAAATTATAACGATCGAACACATGGTTGTTGAGTTACAATCGAAAATGTTGATTTTTTGCTGATTCATCAGACTAGTCCAACCGGAAGCACTTCAAACAGAATCAAAACGAATATATTATTCTTAAATATGCTGACTTTTGTTTAAATTCATTTTTCTTAATACGCGTAGCAACGAGCGCCGAGTACAGCTAATTTATTAAATAAAGGTACACACCGTATTTATTATCATGGACTTTGTATTTAGTTAGTTAAAAGCTTTTTACTAAACGGTTTCTGTAATAATGAATAAAATGAATTCATTAAGTATCCTCTTAATATACTTTACGTGTCTTTTCGACTTATTTATACAATAATTAATGTGATACGAAATTCTTACTTCGCCAAATTTCTGAAGTTGTCGTAAATAAATATCCTTAAATGTTGGAAAATTTCCTCAAGATTTGTTCATGAAAGAGCACGGGTCCGTTAAGGATGTAACCTTGTTATTGAAATAAGAAGTATTCATTTTCATTGATTGTAAGTGGACTTATCATTTTGAGCTTCCATAGCAATCGATGAGGACGTGACGTTTATTACAGACACGAGTTTTGTTTTATCCTTTTATCTACTGAAACGCGTTGAGAGGTCGAGTAATATGGCACATTTAAAATGATCTGTTGGGCAGTAAAACAATGTTCAACATTACGGATATCTATAAAATACTGACTTTATACTTTACGATGCCATCTTAAACAGGGTAATAGAAATTTTATTTGTTAGATGTTATCGTTTGTATTGGTTTGTGTGATTTTTTATTTCACTATTTAAAATGTTACGTTAACAATACAAAAGGCATGACTCGATGTACTTGTGATATTTTTATATATATAATAAATAATTACTTGAGTTATGTCCTGCGGTCGAAATTCGACCTTTTGCTGCCATAGGTCTACTTCACGTGGACGTTATTACATGTTTCATTTTATTCAAAATGTATTTATGATACATATTACTTACAAATAAAGCATTTCTAAACTGTAACTTTACTAAAGCTTCTGAAACACACATCATTGTACAATCTTGCTTGTTTAACATTTGATTGTAATTAAATTTAATATGATATTATACTCGTATAATGTTTCTCCCATAAAGGACTTCTCGTAAGTGAATACAAAGTAGTTCATTCATTCTCCAGTTTCCTAAGCGCAATACCGCAATTCAATGAGCTTTATTTTCATTAATAATGAAACCATAAAGACATAGGGCTCGCTATACAAACAGCGAGAAATAATAGAGTTATGTTATTTCTGTGCCTTACGAATACGTAGGTACATCGCATCTGGTCTAGAGCGTTGAATTAAAAAATGAACATTTTGATAATAAAAATGAAAATGAAAAATTTTAATGACCTGTTTTTGTACAGAAAATTTTTTGCGAAACTTTCTTTCGCTATCGCTCGTTGTTATTAAAAAAATTACTCACATTTTATATTTTGTACTACTAACAGGTACCTAAATAAAATGTAAGTGTCTATTAATAAATAAAATACAAAAGGAATATATATTTTCATATTATTAACGCTTTTCGGCAGTTTTTATACACTTAACACAAGCACTATAAATAGGTAAAACGGAACACTGGTAAATTGACGCACTAAGAGTAAATGTAGTAGTTATTTATTCACATATATTAACAAACATAAGAGATTAAACTAACAAGGTTTTTGCGAAACTTAAAATATTGTTAGACAATAATCTATTTGTATATTCCGTTACCCTATCAACTCTTTCAATATTTACAAAGGCTGTTGTGTATATAAATCTTTGTTGCTAAATGTCTCTGTATTTTTTATAGGTGTACATTACAGAGGATTTATATGGAATTGTATTGTAGTTATCTACTAAAATTGTTATAATTATCTACGATACAAAATGGAATTTGTCTAAAAATACAAATTTGGAATAATCAAATTTTACATAAATTTATATAAAGCAAGCTGTACTCGTAGGACATTGCTACGTATATACAAAAATCAAATGTAAAGAAAAGTTAGATTGTTCTGTTGGACATAATTATGTATATGTACATTGGTAGATCTAGTCCGATCAGACATCAACATTTTTGACTATAAGTCATCAACCATGTATCCGACCGATATAATTTTGGTACCAAAACTTGTTTCAGAGAATTCTGAACAAAGTTGCTAACACATCAATGCTCCTACCATTTCAGTCTATAAAAGACACATAAACAAACAACCAAACGTTTATTTATATTTATTTTACATTTTCAACTATTTCATATCAGATAACAATTACTATGTAAGTTGTTATTCTACAACTATTGTTTAAAGGATATTTCTTCTAAGGAAAAAAGAGACGCCTTAAGAGGCGTAAACATCTGTGACAAAGTTTCGCATCATTGCATTCGTTTACGATTTTTGTGTAATATGTTCAAGTTCAAGCAAGTAAATAAATAAAGTAGAAAAAAAGATTTGAAAGTGGGTATGTGTGTAGGGAAATTAACGTTCAAATCACTACTCAACCATTGCTATTCTACGTTATTTTGTATCTATGTACATTTTAATGCAACGGATACTTACACAGTATGTGGGTTACACTGTTATTCAGATCCACGCAAGATTATGGCAAAGTTTGTTAAATATTATTTGTTATGTATGTTTATTTAGCAGAATAAACACTAGTAAGACAAGAGAGGTTTCATAAAATATTGAATAGGCAGCCAAATTTCATGAAAAATAAATTGGACGTTGGCATGCATTGTCGCCACGGATTACCAAATTAATTTTGTCTTCGCATTTCATTGTAAGCCCGAGAAGGAAAATATTTCTGGCATATTTTCAAAAACCTAGTTAATTTATCGTCTTGTGTTTTTAACATAAAGCAAAATATGGATGAAAATTTTAAATTGGATTAAGCTTCCTAAGATTTAATCATAGTAATTTAACAGTACAGTGCTATATTTTAACAGTAATTAACAACAGTAATCATGTCAGTTTGTAACATGGTTTTTTAATATGATCAATTTATACGATAAGATTTTCTTAACATTACATAAGAATTTCTTTTAAGGGGTATGAAGACAGGAACTCAAATAAATTAAATAATTCAAAGACATAGACGCAGCAAAAATTTAATTCTAGATTTGTCGACTGGTTGCGAGAATTAAAAAAAAATGTTATATATGTTGTTGTTAATAATTTCGATACCAGTTTATTTACCTTTCCAGTATTTGAAAACATATTTCAAAGTATTCATAAATGTGAACATAATAAATAATTTGAGTTTTACACATTATTACCTTGACTTACTTGATGCTGGATTCTTTACTGCAGTTTTGCTACACCTACTTTGCTATCCCACTAGAGGAGAAACTAACAGTATTGTCTAATAGTACACTAGTATAATGACGGTGATGGTGACAAACATCCATTCAAATTTTCACATTTATAATATAATTTAAAAAAATCTTAAATAATACAAATAAATTAGTTATAATAAATAATAACTGTATGTATAAGATTATTGTTCCAGTAATTAATTCTTTAAACTGTGAATAAATTTACTTGTGAATAAATAAACGATTCAGTACATGACAGAGAGATCTCATTGTATTCATTAAATCAAAAAACGAAACAGCAAGAGAAGAAAAAAAAACAATATCACACAAAAACGCCTATGGACGTAGACGCCTATACTCATGTCAATGGACAGAATGGATTCATCTAGCCATAATGAATAAGAGTCTCAGAAATCATATACCTAAAGTATTTTAGCACCCTGATTGTCTAGTTTACATCAGTAAATCGACCCATGATGTTTATCTTATATCAGTTCTAAATACGGTGTGGCAGAGAAAATAAAAGTTCGATTTATTGATCTTCTGGGGTCATTCAGAGGATTACGCTGGATAAATATTCAGATGAATTTCCCAAAGGACCTATGTAGACAGAGATGTACAAAATTACATATGAATTACAATTTTCTTAGATGGGATTCTCTAATATTGTTCGCTTTGGAGTATTTAGTACAACGATTTAAGATTCTTGTTAAATAATATGTTTATTAAAAAATAATTAAAGTTATTACTTAATAATTGGAGTTTGATTATCTTAGTTTCAGTATAATAAGTTTATTTGTAACATTGAATGCATTGGAATTTTAAGATATAAAATATTTATGTGAGAGTTAAATATTTCCACGAAATATTTAAATTCAAAAGTTTCCCTCAGACCTTTGTAGGTATTGTTGCTAGGAAGTTATTGGAGTAGGTAATTCGCGTTCTATGGCAAATTCTTCGACGGTAATATCAATAACAACTTTTTATAATCATTTTAAGAAGACCCGTGTGAGCTGTTAAATTCATATTGAATGTTGTAAATGTATCATGCTAAATATATATGTATATCTGTACTAATATATAAAGCTGAAGAATTTGTTTGTTTGAACGAGCTAATCTCAGGAACTACTGGACCAATTTTAAAATTCTTTTAGTGTAAGATAGTTAATTTATGGAGGAAGGCTATAGGCTATATAACATCACGCTAAGAGGATAGGAGAGAGGAGCAGCAATAAAGAATATTGCGAAATCGGCACAATTTTGAGCTTTTGTTGCGTGCCCTGAGTAAATGGTGAAAGTTAGTTAAAAATCATGTATTACAATATTTTTCCCATCTAAAAGTTCTAAATAAAAG
>DWJN01002964.1:0-14370 GCA_018248895.1 Carystus phorcus
TGTTGGCGCTTCTGCATTTGATTATTGTCACAGTGTACGCTTTGTTGGTGCAACCAAATAAATAAATAAATAAATAACTTTTAAAAATATGTGACGTCACACTGGGAAGGGGCGATCACAAATATTTCGAGCTGCGACAAGAACGGGGGAGGGGAAGGGGGTTCTTCATAATGAAATTTGTAAAATTTATGAATGGCCCCTTAGTGCGTTAAACGAAACATTTCGTCGTCTTCAGCTTTATAATCTTAATATATATAAAGTACATGTGACGGTGTTTGTCCACAATGGTCTCTTAAACTACTTAACCGATTTTAATCAAATGTCGCACACCGTGTGCAGTTTGATCCAACTTGAAAGATAAGATAGCTTACATCTCAATTTATAACCTCAATATTATTTTATTGCAAATTATTTGTTTAATATCATACAAAGAATTAGTTCCATAAGATTGTAACAGATGGCGGTGTAAGGTAATTAGTCAGCTAAATTGAGTATGTAAACCTTAGTCACAGCAACACATAATGTAAAATTTCAGACGCGTGGTGTTCTCTCCGGAAGTGCCCATCCGGCTGGACTACGTGGGCAAACGTGTGGACCTGTCCGCGGGGCCCGTCGCCGGCCTGCTGATGGGCCTGGGCCAGCTCAACTGCTCCGAACTGACGCTCAAGAGGCTCGATTATAAGTGAGTATGTTTGTCTCGTGATAACGAGAGACCCGTGCTTAATAAAGGGCCATTAATGGGTTGAATTCAGGCGAAGGCATGTTCGTGTCGTAACGGCCACGCCCACCGACAGCGAGCAGGAGAGATCTGGTGATGTCAGCTGAAGAAATAAAATGTACTCGCATCTTATAACAAGTTATATCAATATTATTTTAAACCAACCAACCTAATTTTATTTAATCTCTTATTATATATTTATCCAAATTTTTATTTTATTATGTAATATTGTAGTGAACATTATGTAATAAAAATTAAATTGAACATTTTTTAAACTTAATACTTGATTTAATTTAATCTAATATTATGTGTAATTTAAGTATGTATGTAAGTAGTTTAATCTAATAGTATTTGCATGATGTCGTCACGTGTAATTACACTGGCGCTCAAAACGCGAAAATACATAATTTTTATCTAAGACAATATTACAGTGAACTAATAGATAAATGGGCATATACTTATAGGTTAGGACTACTCGGTTTGGAGAAGCTGGTGCAGTGGGCGCTGCACGAGTGGCTGTCGGACATCAAGCGGCACCAGCTGCCGGGGCTGCTCAGCGGGATCGGCCCTATGCATTCCCTTCTACAGCTCAGTAAGATATTACATAAAATTTAAATATAAACTCAAAGGTGACTGACTGACTGACACAGTGATCTATCAACGCACAGCTCAAACCACTGGACGGAACGGGCTGAAATTTGGTATGTAACAAATCGAAAATGCACATTTTTCAGGGCAGTCATTTTTAAGTTTAAGTTTCATGTGTAAATTCCGATTTTATGTTAATAAATACTTTTTTATCTGAAAGTATTCATTTGCTTTGAGTTTCCAGATAACTGTGAATTAAACAATCCTGTGAATTAAATAATCCTAATCCATTAAAAAATATATATATGCAAGTCGACTTATCAACTTATTCACGCCTGGTATGTACAGATATAATGTGGGTATTTTTTGTGGCTTCTTCTAAGTTAGTACGCTTTAACATCCAAGACCACATCAATATTTACCAACAAGTGAAATTGTAGTTAAGTATTACAAGAGAAAAAAATATATTACTTAAAGCCCCGTTATACATTTCAGTCTAAAATCTATATTTATTTTATATATTTTTTATGTGCACATAATACTCTGCATTTACAAGTTCTTAGTAGTATCTAAATTAAAAAAAGAAACTTACTTGGAGCTTGAGAGGCACTTCTTTTTTGTTCAGCAACGTATCAGTAATGCCGGCCATAGACGATGATGATATCTTACCATGTGGCTCGTCAGCTCATTTCAAATTGAAATTCAAATCATTTATTCATGTAGGTATTATTTCAATACACTTATGCACGTCATTTATCGGATGGAAACATAAAAAAGTACTATTAAGTTGTGGTAAAGGGTTTATTGGAGCTACGTGTCCTCAGTAACGGGTATCCGCGACCTGGTGTGGCTGCCGGTGGAGCAGTGGCGGCGCGACGGGCGGCTGGTGCACGGGCTGCGGCGCGGCGCCGCCTCCTTCACCGCCCGCACCGCCGTCGCCGCGCTCGACATCACCGCCCGACTGCTGCATCTCATACAGGTACCTTCCACACATTAATGGCAGTCTCTCATCACTTATGAGGTCTAGAACATGCTCCACCATGCTGCTCCATTACGGATTAGTGGACATAATTAATAGACATGCAACCAATAATACCGCCTTCGTCAATATCTGCTTCGCCCAAAGGTTGGCTGGTAGAGAATACTCCAAGCATTAAGCCCGCCTTTTGTACCATCCTTAACTAGTATAATAAAGAATAAATAAATAAAAGGTGGTTAATGGCCAACCCGAGTGTCAGAGCTTTAAATGCTGCCCGAAGGCTTTCGACATGGCTTAACGACTGCTATTTACGATAACAACCAGGATGTCTTAACGTGCTCTCTCCACTAAGAACTGGTGTAGGTATTAGTGGAAAACTCGGCTGTCAAAGGCTTTCGTGCCGCCCGAAGGCCTTCGACATGGCTTGAAGACTGTCGTTTACGATAACAACCTTCACGTAAAGTATGCTCTATCACAATGCTCCATTACGGATAACTGGAAAAGTTAGTGGCCAACCCGAGTGTCAGAGAATTCTATGCTGTCCGAAGGCCTCTGATATCGCTTGACGACTATTGTTTACGATAACAACTTTTGCCGACGGCTTATTGTGCCCTCCGAGGCACGGAAAAGCTTAAGAAGTTTTAGCCAATAGTTCGTGATCACCCATCTAGATATCGATTGTGCCCACAGTTGGCTTAACTTTGTCGATTGCTTAGAATCAAGCGCTTGGCTATGAGCGCTTATACAGTTGAAGCTCGATTATATAGTATTAGTTTCAATTTAAGATATAATTGAATAGTTCACAATCTCACTGTCTGATTAAATGCCGCTCATGTGCGATGAAATATTTCTTCCTCAAGGGACATGTTTTATACCAAACGTTACAGGCGACTGCGGAGACAGCATTCGACATGCTGACGCCGAGCCCCGCGCTGCAGCTGCCCGAGGTGTACGAGCGGCGCGAGCGGCGGCGGCGGCGGCGGCGCGACCCCGCGCGACACCCCGCCGACATCCGCGAGGGCGTCGCCAGCGCCCTCACCACCGTGCGAGAGGTCACACATCACTATTATTATATGTTTAAAAAGTCATAGGGAATCCTGACCCCCAGCTGTGTATAGTGTAAGCTCGTATCATGATATCATTTAATGTGTATATTATGGGAAACGAGCCTCTTACATTCCATAGTAGTGGAAATTCAAAATTTATTTAAATTTTAAATTTGTACTTGATTAAGTCAACTGTAAGCAGAACTTATCATGGCGGGCACTTTACCATCCTCCAATATACCGCCGTTTGTTATTAGATCAGATCGTAGTCAAATATTAGTAATAATAATAAATAAAAGATTGCATTTTAACTTGGTTTATACAATTGAGAACGAGAGTCAGTCTACATATTTTTTTATCAAAAATAACTTGGTTTCTGAGTTCATCGATAAATGTCCCACGTGCAGGGTTTCGCGGAACAAGCGGCGTCGATGGCGGCGGCGGCGCGTGTGGGGCGCGGCGCGGGCGTGCTGCGGGCGCTGCCCGGGGCCGCGGTGGCGCCGCTCGCACTGGCCGCCGCGGGCGCCGCCGACGTGCTGGGTGGCGTCCGCGCTGCACTAGCGCCGCACTCGGCGCGCGACCACGCCGACAAGTGGCGCCATCCAGCGCACAACGCAGGTATCGCGGCTGCTCGCTACTGATGTTAGTTGTGGAAAAGTCTAAAAAGAAACAGTGGCGTAGGTACCGGTGGGCTAAATGGGGCAGTGCTCCGGGGCCCCCAAGCTTAGATAGCCCCTCGGACTCTTGAATTTATAAGTTGAATTCGAAACACGACGAATACGGAATAAATGTTTTTAAATAGTTAATTTCGGGACCTAGTTTATTTTTGCCCCAGGGCCTTTGATTGCCCAAGCTATGCCATTGTGCGGAAGAATACCTTTGTGAACATTTTTTCTTTAATAACATACGATTGTGGTTTTTTTTTGTATAACAGATTGTAGCTAATTATGTTAACCTTGCGAGATTATAAACTACACTACCTATACTACACTCACACTAACCAAAAAAATATGCTTTATAGCTTTTTTTTCTGAAGAATAATGAAAGATTTAGACGAATATGGAATTAATATTGTACAATTCTCACATCGGCAAATAATGTTCAAAAATGTAATTGGTGTACCACTATAGTTAGTTATAATCGAAGACTTATTAACAGATATTGTAGCTATATGGTATTGAAGTCGCCCCTGCCATAAAAGTATACATCATCTTTCTTTTAAACTATTACACACCACCTTTATTCAGTTAATGTTGATGATAAATGATAGTTATGTCATTGTAGCACAAATTGAGATAATAATAAACAAATTGAGATATAATAATAATGAGAAATATTAAACCACCTTAAAAATATTTTGTTATGTGGTTTCAGAAACAACAGACTAGATCAGCTAGCCGATCTCTATGCAACAAGATACTCAGCGGTGTTGGTTCATTTAGAATTTAGTTGATTGCTCAGTTCAACTGACCGAATTGTGATTCATTTCTATGACTGCAATATTATATGTAATTATATAAGGAGTTACATTTTACATAGCTATTAAATTATTTATATTTATATTACAATATGTTTTGTGATTTACAGTCAGCCAGTCAATAGCTAAAACAGCTATAACAATGACATTAAATGTTTATTACAAAAGGTTACAAAAATTACAACATGTAATGAGTACAAGCATTGTATTCCTGAATAAATTCCTATGTGATAATATTTTTATATAAGAAAGTACAAAACTTTTAATGTATGACAACTTTTTCATATTTTTAAATAATCGAGCACAATGCCAAACGCTTGCTCATTGTGACTCGCTTTTCAAATATTGATTTAAAATTATAAATGGTGCTTGTTTTAAAATATTGGTATTGCATTTTAGAGCATTTAGCGGCTTTATACAAATTATAGTCTTGTGTAATGATAGAAAAAAAAATGTAAATATTTTTACTACTTAATTTTTAAAAAATTGGAATGATGATAATTGGGTGCCATGACAAGAATATGGTTTATTTTTGCATTAAATACTACGTATTATTAATATCGAAAGTGATTGTTAAGTTTATCTATATAACATAATTTTAGAATTCTGTTTTCTTTGAACTGGTTTTTGTTTTATAAAATAATAATTCCTATTGTAGAAAAACTTAAATGCTTTGAAGTAAGTAGATCAGAAAATTTTATATGTAATCAAGCCAAACATTCTTCTTGTAGTGCTAAGTAAATAAAAGGTATCAATTATTGTATTGTTTTTCTATTTTCTATAACAATTACAGGAAATGTATGCACACTGGTAACTTAAAGTTCTTTTTCCACTTTCTCTTCCGGATACTTGTCATTAAGGAAGCTTTTAACCTCTCCAAACTCCACCTTAAGATTTTGTCTAATTGTCTCGTGATTTCTATATTTTTCATACTTCTTCAAGTATATTAGGTAATTGGGCAGTTTTTGATAGAATCTAGGGAACTTCTTTCTCTTTAAAATCACTTTATCATTCATGACGTACTGCACAAAATCAAGGGTTTCATCCTTATCAATGTCATTTTTCGTTCTGACAACTGAAGGACTCGCTACAACCTTAGGATAATATTCGTTTTCTGCTCTATATTCAACAAGGTGGAGTTTCTTTTCTTCGGCCAGTTGCTGATGAGTTCTCTGCAAGGTAAATAGTATGTATATACTATCATTCCATCAAAAACTGTACAGTGCTTAAAATAGTAATATGTAAATTACATTAATTTAAGACAGAACTACGAACTTTATGTACACACCTGCTGTAATAAACCAATGAAGAATGCTTTGACAATATGTTGCAAGTTCATAGACCCCTCCACTTTAGCAAACAAGTCCTTGATTCCGATAGCTTGACATATTTCTTTTATAGCCCGATGAACACGAAGACCATGCCCTTCATTCTTTGGTTTCACATAAATTTTTGTTTTTCCAAAGGCAGTGTAGAAATCGTGAAATACTGAAAATTTTACAAGAATCAAGTCAAAATTGATTCATTCAAATTTGAGTTTTTTAATTTTACTTTCAAAATGCAACAGCACTAATTAAGATAAATTAACTTACTTGTATGTCCATTGTATATTTCAAAATTCATCAATTTCTTGCCGGCCCTGTTCTTAGCTTTTCTAAGAGCAGCCATTGCTTCTTTAGCTGTTCCAAAGCCGAATCCTGCTAAGCCTTGACCATTACCAGTGACAACCTTTAATTCAGATACATAATGCAGGTACATTTAAAAGTATTTTACTGTTGTGCATAATAAACCATCCTTTAAGTTGTCAATTGAAGCAAAATCAACAAGAATACTATTGTAAATTTTCAAAGATTAGAACTCCTATAGCAAAAGAATTCTTGGAAACTTGATCATGACAGACAAAGAATGTAATAAACATATTATGTACAAAAATTACTTGTTTATAACCCAGGTATATCTATATCAATATAAAACAGTGATAGTTTTTAAACTATCCAAGTCTCACAGAGCACTATCTTTATTTCGTTTTCTTACCATAGCCTGATAATTCCTTGTGCGCCCGAGAGTCCCTTTCATTAACAGTAAAGACCGAAGTTGAAGAACTTTTGTGTCAAAGCCAATGAACTCTTCTACAAAATATAAATAAATATGTATTACTTCTTTATACAAGCATTGGATATCTTTTATGTTAATTACACCAAAAACATTTTAAAATCAAAATTATAATCATCTCCCAGACCTTATCCCATTACTTGGGGTCGGCGCAGTATGTTTTCTTCTTCCATTCCTCTCTGTCCTTCGTCAGCTCCGCACTCACTTCTTTCATACACATGTCGTTCCTCACACAATCCATCCATCTTTTCTTCGGCCTGCCTCTACCCTTATATCCGTCTATATTAAAATATTATATGGTATAAAAATTTCAAAGTAATTAATCAATTACTTTACGAATTTTATGCCCTATATATGCCTTATATATACTTTACGAATATTATGAAAAATGCAATTTTATGTAAGTAGCAAATAAGGAAAATTACTTTTATTATAATATATCATTATAATTTAAAAAATACTAATATTAGTGGTAAATACGAAATATATGCCTATTCAATTTTCTATTTTTAGAATGCTATAGTATGTTTCATTAACCTAAACGAAGTCCCACGTTCAGATTTAAATCTTCAAGTAGGAATGTAATGCTTCACTTTAAAAAAAAACAAAGAAAAACACATCACCCAATTTTCAGCGAAGCCTCATCTGGTACATCGTGTGTCGCGCTAAAAATCATTATATGCAATTTTAACCCCGTATGAGGTAATATTTTATCAGGAAAAAAGTCATTTTTTACCTTAAATTTACACGAAAAATTCAGGTAATACGTTACATTTTCGGGTAACGTTCTTAGGATTATGTTAAGGCCCAGGACAAGTTTACCTTTATTAGTTACCTTTTGACCTTTTCTATTCATTTTTTGGGTTTTGACTTATCGGTTTTCTGTAAAGCTATTGCTTTACCTATTGTTTACGTCAATGCTATTCTTGCTTCATGATCTCAGTGTGGGCGTACCAGTGGTCGATTATTATATTGAAACTAGTCGACTAGGCTACGCGTTGCTGTGACGAAGCTTTACATACTCAATTTTATAGAATAATTACCTTACACCGCCATTTGTTAGAGTCTTAAGCAACTAATAGTTTTTAAGATATTAAACAAATAATTTGCAATGAAATAATATTGTGACTATAAATTGAGATGTAAGCTATCCTACTTTCAAGTTGAATCAAACTGCACACGGTGTGCAAAATTTGATTAAAATCGGTTAAGTAGTTTAGGAGTCCATCGCGAGCAAACACTGTGACATGTAATTTATATATATAAAGATTTATCCTAGAATATCCCAAAATTATATTATATTGTAAAGGTAAATTTATTCTGTGAAGTATACAAGTCCGTTAAAGGCTAACTTTTTGCTCCTAAACGTGCCCGCTCCGGTAAAACCGATATCGAGGAATGCTTATCAAAATGTAGGACAATTTACTTTGCAGCTCAAATTCTTTTAATAATAAATACCTCGTTAAAACTTAAAGTTGACAATAGCTCCTCTTTTGTAACTAGTTAAAAAGCAATTGAAGTGCTCTTCGAATATATTCCTTCTTTTTTCTGTAGTTTATCAACGACCGTTACATGATGATAATAGTCCGGGGTACGCATCGATCCTAAGTGATAGATAAAGTTGCAACTACGGGCGATCTTAAAACTACTTAAAAACTTTCGACTCTTTGGTTGGTCACTTATCCATCCACCAATCCAACCTGGAGCAGCGTGGTGGAGTATGCTCTAGACCTCCTCAGTGATGAGGAGTGACCGAGTAGCCATTAACGGCTTGAAGGCAAGTGGTCATTGTCATCATACCATGAATGCACCAAGGGCATCAACGATGCATTATCATAAAGGAAGAAGAGGATCCTTATTATTAATGGATTTGCTTTGCAATGCCAAGACCCAAACATAAAACAGACTAAATCAAAATGGGACTGTGGGGACTAAGCTGACCCAGAGCTCAGCCGTCTTCTAGCGCCATTGCTTCATCTATTTAGCAGTGTCTGACAAGTAGGTTTGATTGATTGAATGTAAGGTTAGATCAAAAATTTACCTCTGATCTCATTATTTCGATCCAATGATTTTAGTTCATTGTTTTTATCCGCGGCTTATATGGGATGGTATTTTATTACACGCATACCTATGATTCTTGTTACAACCCTCATTCAAAAGCTTAAAATTAACAGCGTGATATGAAAAGAGCAATGCTCAGAATTTGGGAAATATCGAATGACAATCGAGCATGTTTGTAATAATGGAATGTACAATGAACTATGTTTATCGACATGTTTATGGAGCTAGCAGGCTAAAATGGCCATAATGCAGTAATCTGTTAGCTCCCTAATATTATGGAAACGTAAGATTCATCTATTTTAGTAAACTGTAACCATTTAAATTCTGAACATTGCTTGCTTCTGGTAATTTTAAATTACGTATCAATAACCTTAAAAGTTTCCTCGAATTAAGTCCATAGATCTCAAATTGTTTATAGTTTCACATATGGCTTCTAATATCGTATTGAGGTGGATTTTTAGGGCAGTATAAAATTTTCTTTATTAGCCAACAAGCAATCAATACAAACAACTTTTCAACGAACCAATTCCCCGCGTGTGTATCTGTGTGCCAACTTTCTATTACAATCGATGTCTATAATTTTAAAAGTAATAATAAGGGCATAAGGGTAAGTGCACGGGTATATAAGAGAACCGATTTTTTTTATGCCCGAGAATAAATCAGTAAATATGGCTATGCAATATCATATGCAAATCAATAATATATGTTTATGCAAAGAAAGTTGGGATGAGGTCAAGCTAAGAAAGATGAGAGGAAAAAAATAGAAGCAAACGGGACCAAAGGAGAAGAGACCGTTAAACACCAAAGTAGAGCATGGTATAAGTTGAACCCAGCCCAAAAGATTGGACTCATTATTTTGCAAATATTTCTTCTTCGTGAATTTGCCTATGAATCGTCGGGAAGCGTATTTTCTCTACATAAGCTTCGTTATTTGCATCTAGCGTACTTTGTAGATATACTTACATTTTCCGGGAACCAGGGAGTGACGAAGGGAACCTCGAAAGTGTTGGCATACGAATGGAACGTGGCAAAGGAATCGGGTGGTATGAAACCCAACATTATTGTCACGCCTCGTGAGAACTGATGGCAAACTGAAACAAAGAAAAGAAGAGTAAATTTCATAAACTTGTTCCTTGTGGTTTCAACTCGTTAACATAAGTAAGTTTATATTAAAAACTGCAAAATAAGTAATTCCGTAGTACTTCAATTTAGCTGCATATGAATTCCACTACCACAAAATTAAATCCTGCTAGTACGTCTATATTCTTTTTTCTTATATGTCAGCTTCCGCTGGTCTCATATTTGCATGAAAATACGCGTCTAAATGGGGGCCCATACAATTTGTCTATTTTATTACCGTCTCTTAGAATTTCTCGTATATCTTTTGTACTTTTCTGTGCTAATTTGAGGACATTCAAAATGTTAAGAAAGTGTTGACACATTATACTTCTTGAGTCTGAGTCAATACAACGAGGTAATGGCATTTGTACCCTTTTAAGTCTCTTGCCCTTTTAAGCCTCTTTTTAAGCATACTGAAGTTTGGCGGTGAAGTTTTCTATTCCGAATATCTCGTGATAATAAAACTACAAGCCTTTTGATGAAAACAAACCCGTGCTCAATAATAGGTTGACACGAAGCGTTTTCAATTTATATTATAATGTATTATTCTAAAAATATATGTGATAATAAGATTACATAGTGTCTACTTTTCATTTACTTACGTACATTGTTGTTACAGAGCAGGAGCGGAAATATCTACTCTAAAAATAGGTCAAAGATAGTCTGAAATTACCAAAATAAACGGTAAGTAAGGTGTTTCACTCTTTTGTTGAAGTCTGAGTTCGTTTGTACAATAAAACTCAAGATAATATTTAATTTTCAAAAAAGTTTGAATTAAATAAAATCTGAAAAGAAAGCTTACATTACAAAAGATATTAAAATGATAAGAATTTATGTTATGAGGTGATACCAACCTCATGATTTTTGTATAAATTTAAGGCACAGAATTTACTTTTTATAAAAGAAGACACGAATCGACGCTTATGTACCATTTTATGACGTTTTTGTTTTTTACGAATGAAGGTTTTGTAGACATGTCAACCGTGTATAACTTACTGCCATACACGCCGGACCACTGTTCGAAGGGTCCTGGGTTCGATTCCCAGCGAGGCGGAAATTTAAATGAATTTAAATGTCTGTTCTCGGTCTGGGTGTGTGTGTAATTGTCTTTCTGTGTTGTTCATGGCACCCACGACAGGGTATCCTTGTGTGAGGCTATGAGTGTGTGGCGTTATTATTATTATTAAACAGTTTTCCGATACTCCAATCAATGTTGAAACCTTTGGTTCATTTTTCAAGTACGCTTCCTTCATGGCCGGTAACATTAGTGACATCCCTGGTGTTACTAATGTCCATGGGCGATGGTGATCCCTTACTATTTAGGTGACCAGTCTACTCGTTTGCTTTACGGCAAACAAAAACAAGCTAACTCAAATTGTGCACGATAAAATGTAAATATAAATATATTGTCGAATAAAATCTTCTTTATCATAAAGCCATGGCGAACCTAGTATAGAACTGCTCTATGATCGAAATTTAAATATAGAAGAAAAAGAAATGTTTGGAAAATAAATGACAGTTCAATACTAGCTTCTCGAGATTGCTTCAAGACATACCGAAAGAAGAGCATTTCATTTTTAAAAGAAACCATTAGGAATCGCTTGGAACAGAGTAGCAGATGACCACACCAGAGTAGTTCGTAGAACGTATAATAATCCTGAAACCATACCAGAGCAGCATTACTATACAACAGAAGCTTGGAACAAATTACATAGATTAGTTTCGATCTTTTTAGTGTCAGAGCAATAATGAAACCATTTGGATTATATTTTACTCCAGTAGTCTCCTTTGTTCTGATATAATAATGTTTCGAGAGAGTATACGGATCTTGTGAATTGAAAAAGGTCCTTAAGTAATTCAGATATGAAATTCCGTGGGCGACGAAGCCCCCTAGGCATGACGTCGACGCGGTTCTGAATACAATTATCCGTCGCGATAGAAGCGCAAAGATTATTGTTCGAAACTAGAACGTTTTGTAAATAATAATATACATGATTTTGACCAACTGTTTATTTATTTATTAACTTCGGGAACTAAAATATAATTTTATACGCATCTTTGATGTTTCAATATTTTTTGTGTAAGTTGGTTACGTTTTTATGCCAAAACTACATTATTATTATCATGAAATTGTCTACACATATTCTTAAAGGTATTAAAAAGTACATTTTAATTTTTATTAAAAAACATATTATTAATATCCTTGATATATACATATTTAAGCACTTCAACGCGAGTGAAGACGCGGGTAAAAGCAATACAATACTCAAGATGTTATATTATTAGCCATTATAACCTATGACATGTATGATAATGAATTTTGATACATGTATTGCTCAATCAAATAAATTCAAATTTGTGTTAGGAAACATTTTTCAAGGTGATAAGTACCCAAAATTAAGTAGTTATGTTTTTAAACGGTTTTTCATTTGTTATTAGGTGTGGCATTGGTCGATTCGCCGACTTCGAGATTGTATTTATGGGCTCCTTCCCTTATCTATCTAGTCATATCTATCTTATCTATATACAACAATTTTGGCGTGTGAAAATTTGTTTGAAAAAATATTATTTATTCTCACGGCTGACATTTTGCTGTATAAACAGCCTTAGCGTCCAGGTTTGTCCATATCCCAGTGACGCGTAAACAATAACCTAGAAAATAGTAAAAAGAATGTTGATGTTATTATTTGAGAAGTAGTTATTAAATTTAGTCAGCAGAAAAAATATTTTTGACAATGTAATTTATTTTAACCGGTTAAACAAATACTAAATTTTGGCTGACTGAATATATTTCTCTGTTCCTAAACGAATTACTTTGCTAACCGTTTAATGAATAGCTTTTTATTTTATCAAAACCAGATGTTAGACAAATTTATGTATCTTTATTAAGGGTTTGAGAAATTTACAATTCTAAATATGACTTCGGTTTAAAATTTTTCTTTTTTTTATAGATATTTCAAACACATCGTTCGAAACCAATACTCCATATATGTAATCCTTGTTCAAGGGCAAATGTTGGGCTAGTAGCACAATGAACAGACCTGCTAAAAATTGCGATACGAAAACCTTCATAATTAAATATGCACTCATAAAACTGAAAACGCAAAAAATCTAATAAAAAAATAACAAGCTGGTGCATCGCGAGGACTAAATTATCGAAGTAAAATATCTTTAAACTATTCTATAACAAACCTTTGATAAAAATCTCTTGACAAAAAAGGTAAACCGCCTTCAAAAACTGATAAAATAATTTGATGAGGGAATTTGCTTAGGAAGTAAGTGCCTTTGTAGGTGCCTCAATCAAAGAAACTGGCACCAACTTCCTAAGCACAGGATTCGAAGTCTTTTTAAAAATTAAATTCGAAAAAAAAGATTTGATTTTAATTTAAGTGGCTAGTTCCAATGGGTTCCAAAAAAGCCAATGTTTTGTAATTGAATCATGTGCATAGCGGATTTGCTATTGTGGGATTGAAGAGTACAAGAAACAAGTTAGGTTTAGGTAACAAATATAACGTTTATCCGCATTACTAAGAAAATGCAAGGTAACAGTTCTAATATAATATAATTGCCGCCGCGCACCATTTTGCAACCAAATAACAAGTGACAGTACACATGTGCTAGTTGCATAGTTTTCCACACAAAACGGTATATAACATATGCTTTTCTACACACAAGCACTCCTATGTTCAACTGTGCATCATTATTCTCACAATAATTAACAAAATCTAGTAAATTCTTAACCGAAAATCACAACAAAAGTTTTTTCAAATGTCACTATTTCCAACACTATTGGAACAAACAATTGCGTATTTATTTCATGTCCTCTACGATTCATTAAAGTTTTATACAAATTGGAACTAAATATATGGTTGTTAACAAAATACCGAATCGAAGCGAAGTCAAGTTGGATTTTAAGTAATTTTAAAAGTGTAGAAGCACACGTGAATTGTAAGTAGTGGAGTGTTTTGTTGTTTGTTCATTCACTGCACGGCGAGTGTACGATAGTAAGTACGACAAGCGTTGCCGTATGCAACTTTCAGCCAACTGGTATAGGTTCATTCTACCTAAACACGTGAGCTGCTTTAGAATCAGCGGGAAAGTAAGTATCGCGCTATCTTAGAATGAGGTGTCATTGTAAAATGTTACATCCGTAGATAGAGTATACCATAGACTAACGGCCGGTTTCTGAAAGACTGATCAACGAAAAAATTAAGAAATTCACTGTCAAATCTATTGTCAAACGTCAATTGGGTTGCAGAAAGCATGATTA
>DWJN01002965.1:0-14369 GCA_018248895.1 Carystus phorcus
GTTTTTTCTTAAATCTAGGTAATATAAACACATTGTTTATAGTTGGTATTAAAATGTCATTTCCGTTCGCAAACGTAATTACCCCGTCTTAAGCTAGCATTATTTGCATTTTGATTATCAGGAAAATAACAGCTTTTAAATCCCTATAAGTATTCCTAGGTCGTTATTCATTTCAAATATGCGTGGTCTTGTTTAAGTTATAAGAGTATTTAAAACTTGTAACCTGCTCGGGCTTCGCTTCGATAAATATATGCGTATTGCGAATCGATTGCTAATTAGTTATTTCAGGCATTTTATAATGTTTGCCGTTCCACGATGTAACGCTGTGTCAACTTTTGTTGTTCTATTAGAAAGATATTAATTTATGGTATTAATTACGCACCATTATCTTAATCTGTTCAGTAGTTCTTCTGTGATGTCTGGACATACAACCGAACAATAAATAATTGAAAAATTCACTGTGTATCAACAACCAAGCCATTGTAAATAAGAATAATTTATTTATCATATATTAGACTGTGCCATTTTTTAATTGTATGGAGTAAATATACTCGTACTATCTGATCTACTTACATTTGTATTACTTAGTTCGAAAATTGTTGGTGTATAAAAATTTACCTCCTGTAATGCACTTCAAACGAGATAATCAATCATTATTAATGAGACTATAAAAAATATTTCTTATCTTTAACCATGCTATAATATTCGCGAATTATTTTTTATAGTACACCTACATCTTATTTCAAAAAACCTTCGACATATTCAGAAATTATGGAAAATTGTTTGGCGGGAAACCGACATTTCCTTACCATAATATCGTTGACGGATGTAGTAAGTGATGCTTAACATATCTATTACTACAAGTATTTAGTCTTAAATGTAAAACAAATCTTGATTTTTAAAACCAGACCATGAACCAAATTTATTCCATTTCCTAAATAATGCAGCTCAAAGAAATTTAATAATTGAAATACTGTTTTGATTCGATAGTTTCATATCACATTATTTGACCAAAAAATCAGTTTTGAAATTACTTTTGTGGCGCATTGATCACGCCGCCCCGGCGTTTCATGTGTTTTGAGTTCGATTCCCAGCAAAGCAAAAATTTGAATGATGACCTTAAATTTCTGTTCGCGGTCTGGATGTGTTTTTGTCAATGATACCCACAACACAGAAACTCCTAGTTAGTATAGGACGATGAATGTGTAACGTTATTCATAAGAGCCTACAGGGGTATGAATATTCAAACATTATCAACCCCAGTGAATTATTAAATAAACAATTACCGCTCATGTACTTCTTAGGTTACATATTCACGAGTAAAATGCCAACTTGTAAATGACTGACGCCTTATCTTAAGCACATTGTAGCAAGTAACGACATGGCAAATTATAGAGACACTTTTTCATATTTTACAATTTTAATTAAGCTGAACCGCTACGTAACAGGAAAATAATGCTATAGATCTACAAACTTAACGGTAAGCTTAACATTTTAATTGTTATAAGCTCTAATGACGGTCTCATGCCGGGCGCATTACGACTTATTACATACATTTTAAGTATTCATTAGAATTTAAAATATGCTGTTTATCTTATGCCGTCTACCTTATCCTAAAGCTGAAAGGAATTTGCACCTACATTGTCACGTCCTAATTTGGAACATACACTTTTTACAATGCCAATTGCCCTTTTAATGGTATAAGAACATCTGTCGACTAGTTATTCGGGTATATAAATAGTAGCTACTCGTTGCTATGTTGATCCATCCAACAATACAAGTTACAAGTGTAACGACGTCGTAACCTGAACCTATCGGGTTACGAGTCTTATAAGAAACACATTAAGACGACACCTACAAAAGATAATAAAGATCATTTGACTCGACAATTAAGTTCTAGTTACAGGTGCAATATTGGTACGCAAGGTGTAGTTTGAAACCTGTGTTATGCTTTCGACGATAATCAGAAACGGTTTTGTTGGTAACAGTACTTAGCTAATTGCCAAATTAGTCAATCTCAGGAAACACTGCTTCGATAGTATCCTGTTTTGATTTCACCTGAGCCGACAAATTGCGAAATCAAATATTAAACTACAATGTTACTATGAATAACATAATCTAGATTTCATTGAGAGAATATGATCATTTCGTCATCCTCATTAGTAAGTCTTAGATCATATTCATAATTATATTTAAGATTAGCTTTTAATTTTATTTATACTTTACTACAACTAGTTCATTTTTGTAAAAGAGCAATTTATATTTGAAATATTAACTTAACAAAAGATAACTTACAGAGCGTATTTTCTAATGGTCTATAAACTATGTTCTTGCACAAAGTTACAATTACAACTACAATTTATTAAAGGATGTACGCAGCAACTAGTTACAATTCCAATTAAAAGGAGGAAGCACTCACATGCATCATGTGTGCACTGCGTATACTCCGGGACCGTCACCACTCTAAGACCATGTCGTCACCAACCCTATGTTTATGTTTACACCGGCTAACGAGACACGGTCGTGCAACCACACGCGCGGTTCGACGAGGACTGGTGAGACGCGACCGAGCGTGACTCGCGCGCAGCCTATTGCGTCGAACATTCACGATATCGACAGCCTGCAAGGTGATACTTGATGCTATGATGAAGTACTATGGTTTTTGTCATGTATAAAACTGGAATTCTATTTTTATTTAGCAAAATAAATGCTATTATAAAGGATCGATGAAGACAATTGTATTCGATATAACTTAAAATGAAGTTAAAAGGCGGGATCTTCGTTTATCGGTGGGCGATGCATCGGTCATGCTTTAGGCGATTTGACTAATCAAGTCCAATTTAGTGCAAGATTTGAAAATAAACCGAAAACTAGGAAATTAAGTCTATCGATAAATGTGATTATTATTGGAATAAAATAGAAACATGAAAAATTATAACGAAAGTTATTGTTATAATGGACATTACTATTTTTGTCAATCGTGTGCACCTTTCGAACAACCGTGTGAGGTGTCAATATACGAGTAGTTTGTCAGTTTACACGCTTCTACGTGTATTCAATATTACGTACGCGTGCGCATCTCTTGCGGCGGCCGCGTAAATCGTAACCGTATCAAGTTGTGGTTACGGAAGATAGAAAAAGAGTTTCATAACACCAAGACTAGCCTGATACATTAGATCATGATAGCATCGCATAATTGCAGCGAGTAAATCTTGTAAACATTTAGTGTTTTTACTGTAAAATAAATGAATAAATAAATGAATTACGCAAATAATTAGTATGATGATATATTTTCTGCGCCGCGTGTTGTAGGTGTTTGTCAAGTGTTATTAATTATATATTCACAAGTCCCAGTCTTGAGATTTTATTTTTTAAATAAACATTATTTCTACGTAGAGTACGTACGTATAATAAGTAGATTAAAAAAACACATAAAAAGAAAAAAAAACCTTAATTTAATATACAATCTTCAGTTATATATTGTACAGATAAAAATAAGTTATATTTTACCATGGCCAATTGAAATGTTTTACGTACTTCAACGATTCGCATTTCGAAATTTAGAATTTGGAACAAGCACGAATTAAAAACGTTTTTTTCCATGATCAATTATAAAAAACGGATAAGATAATTCATAAAAAAAACATCTTTGGTTCTTGTGCTATATTCAACCTTTAGAAGGTAATTTATAATTAACCTAAACTCTTACTGCCATAAACTATTATAATACTGAATAACACTTAATATAATAAATCAATCTATTATTACATTTTTCACAAATATCAACAAAAATGTTAATTAATACAAGAATTAAAGTGGATTAACTTGAAATAACTTTGAAGTTAAGTAATTTTTAATCTGAATTAATTTTTAATTGACATTTCTAGATTAAGTCAGTGGGTTACTCGTACTTGAGCGGTCAATCAAACGAGCAAAATAAACATGACAGAATACTTTCAAACACGTAACAGTTCAATACCCTTATTCAGCCACCTGGTTTTTGGAGTTTCTGGCTTAAATTACTGGACCTATGCCATATTTAATTATCGTCACTTCAGTCTTACTGTTCGGCCCATAGAATGCTGCACAATGTTATTACTACGTGAGCCAGCAAACGTTGTTTTGCCACATAAATTATGATTTTTTACAATTTGTGTCCGAAAAACCCAAATATCTTAAGGAACCCTATTTTTTCCAAAATAAAATATAGCCTATGTCACTCGTAGATAATGTAGCTTTCGAATGGTGAACGAATTTTTAAAATCGGTCCAGTAATTTCTCGAGCCCTATTCATTACAACCAAACAAAGTTTTCCTCATAATAATAGTTTAGGTCTGTGCGACTTTCAGCAGAAACACGGTTGCTCGCCTGTATTAGATACTCTTTCATAAGAAATAGAAGCTGTCGCTATTGGATTGGCCGATTTTCAGTAGGGCGCAAACCAAGGTTAGTGATGACGAGGTTACTTTGATTGGATTACGACCCTTGTAAATATAGGATGATAAAGGGCTTGAAGATCCCGAGCCTTGTTTATTTGAGTCTGTTCACGATAAATAATGATTACATTATTGGTCTCGAACCTTCTATCCTCTTTATATAGGTACCATAATCTTAGCCATTTCTCAGTTTTGTTATTGGGACCGGAACAGTGTGTCCTTTTTTCCATTTTTATTTATTAACCGTTTCCTCTCTTTTCCAGGGTGCTAATATTATTCAAGTAGTCATATATTTTCTATAGAAAAAACCTAAAAAAAGTGGAGACCATCTAATGGCCAACGCCTTCAACTGATATCAGTAACACCAAAAGCATCAGCTAGCCAAGACATAAGAGAGAAAGAGAAAGAAAGAGAAAAGAGAAGGAAATAGAATATAATTTTTAATTTGCAAGCAATAAACTACAGTTTAGAAATCAAAATTTATTTGAGCCGGATTTGAATACTTTCAACACTGTACAAGATAGCGTAATATGTTGGAGGAATCATGTCAAACGTAATATCGTAACGAAATCTTCCAAGACATTGCAATCCATTCGCCAATAGGTGATTGGCTCGTGTGTAATGTATTAGAAGTACGAACTAGTGATCTATCGTCATTTAAAACTCCATTAAGAAAATATGAAAAAAGTTTTATGTAGAATATAAAGTATCTTTAAATATGTAACATAAATCTCGCTGTTAATGGATGTTTATAATAATCAACAGTTGAATTGGTTTTAGCGAGAATTCCAGGTTTTGATTCTAGATGATCAGCAGTAAAATAAACGTACTATCGTCGGATCTTTCTGTAGATGTAAATTTAAATAGATTTGACCTATGAAAACATTTGCCTTTATACTTATAGTAATATTATAAAGCTGAAGAGTTTGTTTGTTTGAACGCGCTAATCTCAGGAACTACTAGTTCGAATTATAAAATTAGTTTCGCGTTGGATAGTCCATTTAGTTAAAAAGGCCATGGGCTATATAACATAACCTTACAACCAATATTCGCCCAGCCAAAATAAACAAATGTTTCAAGATGATACGAAGTTCGCCGGGTCAATTAGTTATCTATAAAATGTACGTGCGTCATTATAAAATAAATCTTAATTTGTTTTTTATCACGCTTTCGATGAATATCTACCGAGTAAGAGAATTATTAAGTACATGAACTCACTTTTTATACATCATACACGTGTAATTTATTGTAATCGGCTTGAATAAAAAAAAGTTTAAGTGAGATAATTCCTTACTAAACGGAGTGATTAAGAAAGGAACCATGTTTTGTACATGGAACAGTACCCAAAGTGGAGTATGTCGCAGTTATCAATCATAACCAATCACGGCACGCACAAAAACCATCACGCGAGATCTATTACATGTTACGAGCTGACCGACATCGCTACCCGTTCGAGGCGTTATAAAATACAAAGCATTAAATAAATGAACATTAATGGCGGCTGCTGAACTTTACTACTACGCGGCGCCACTAGTATGTGACATTACGGTCACTTTTATTAGCAACGCTGAATATTGTTTAATTTTGGCATGTTTTATTTGGAACGCACATACTATAGCTTACACAGTTCACATGGTTATAACATTATAGTCTTTTTAAATGTGTAAAAATATAGAAAATATTTTATTTTAAACATGAACTTAAAACATCACGTAGAAAATGCATCAAAAATATAAATAAACGTGTTATGAAACATAATCGATGTTCACTTAAATCCTTAAATTTCTTGACAGAACATATTAAAATAATAATAATAAAGATATCTAAAGCTCTAAGAGTACCACGTGTTCAGAGATTTGTGTCGAATTTTTGTTTTGCATAGTACAGATACCGTGGAAGGCTATATATAGGCATACGCTACGGCCGATAATAGCTGAGCATGATGAGAAATGTTACAAAAATGGGACAAATGTTCCAAAGTGATACGAAGTTCGCCGAGTTTACTAGTGTATTATAATAACCACAGGTGATCTATTTTAAAGGATCCCACATCGGCTACCAATGAGTTTAATACATTATATGTTGACGGAAATAGAAGTTCTCGAGATCGTTGTGTCGTGGGTCTATTGGACTGAAGTGATAAATTCGATTTACACGATTAAAAGTTTGTGTTTCCGTAATTCCCCTTCACATAATATGGGTTTTTCTGATAGACAAATTTTATTAGCGCTGGTTTGTATCAGCGATGAATCATCTATCTGGAAATAAAGTTCAAAGTAAGCCTATATTTTCTATTCTACTATGTGTATCATGTTTCAACACCTCTGACCAGCCCTGACGCCGATGTGTAATGATGCGTGACGACTTTAGGGTCGAAACGAAAACCCGAGCTCGAAGTGACGGATACTTCTACAGCTATTTGGACTCCACAGAAACCCAGTACAACGTAGTAAACCCAGTACAGATGCTTATGACTGAATATTAGGTACGAATAAAAAGGCTAGGATGAATTTGGTAACAAACGGAAAATTATTTGCAACTTCGTCTTTATGTTTGTAGGCATTTAAATTGTCTGTACTTATGCATGTGTGTGTGGTATATTTTACATTGTCCGTATTTATGCATGTGTGCAGTATATATTATAAAACAAAGGTTATTTAATCGAATGATTACTGAACTAAATCCTACCATTACTAAACCCTATTTTGGCTATTGATTGGAGTTACCGTACATCGTATAGTTATGTCGTGATGTCGTAAAGAAAACGACTAACACTAAAACTAACACATTCACATTAATTTGCCGTATTAAAATCATACAAACTCGTATTAATTTACGTAACATCGCTTGTTTATAATCTGGCTACTAGTTTCTTGTGTTGAACTGATGTCGAACTGGTGTCGAAACTTCCGACAGATTGCGACAGACTTTTATATCGGGCGCTTATTTGGTTGTCAACTATGTCAGTTGAATAACGAGTGTTATGTAATAAGCTTATAGTTCATAGCTGATACTACAATGCATTGGGCTGTCAAAGATGAAGTATGGATTAGGTACTGTATTCTTTACTTAATTGAGCGTCGCGTTGCGTGGCTAAGATGTTTTAATGCTATGATTTAGGTGCTTAAGAAATATTTAATGGAGTGTAAGAAATACTATTTCCTAGCTAAGTTATTCATTTCTTAATTTATGTAGTTATTAACGTAAATCGACCTCAATAACATGGACATGAGCCAGTGGTTGCTAGTTGTTTCTGTGACAGAGTAACCTGAATTAACTGGCCTCGAGTGTGTCCAATTGAATTAAACCAGTTAAATTATATCATTGGTCGTCAGTAATTCAATTACTACGCTTCGCTGAAGACTTATGTATTTCGATTTTCTAATTCTTTTTCTTATTTTTAGATATTATGTTAGAAAGTCCGTGATATTTTGTTTGATTTTTTTAATGAATAAGTTAATGTTTTAGAAGGTTTGTGTGGAATGGAATTTATTTTATTTATGGAAACACTGAAGTAAAAAATACCACTAGTGTTAAAATGGTGAGACCGTGGACTAATCTGGATAAAAATATGAAACCGTATTTTGTCATTAAATAATTAACTTCACTGATGTTGATTCTATCAGAATAATTGAATCAAAAAACGTGCAAAACACGAATAATCTTTTATTTATTACTGGCAAATCCAATCGTTACTTAGCTTATTTAATTATGCCAATTATGACGATACGTACATATGTTCCATTATGATATTATGTTCTCTATTATGGGGAATTCATATTATTATTTTCTAATAACATCCTTTGTCATAAATATACGTATAATTCCTAATGCTCCTTAATAATCTAAGCATCTAAACTAGATGTCATGAGATCCAACACCCAATCAATATAACTTAAAAGTACATATGTTAAAAAGTCTGCGTCATCATCTAAACATGTTTTTGTTGGTCTAATTTAATAAGTTATACGTTTAATATGGTGATATAAATTGCAGACCAGAGAAAAGTTGTGTAAAGACAGTTTACTATGGACAGTATTTCGAGATTTTTCTCAACAAGTGTCAAAGACTACTATAGTACTAATCTATTTTGTGTGTGCGGGCTTATTTTTATTGTTCCCTTCAATGGTTGTCCGGATTATGTCTATGTGATTAATTCGTATACAGTTTATTGAACTGCTAATATGCTGTTTATATCATTTTATAGCATAAAAAGCTTTATCGCTGTATCGTAATAATTACATAAACACTAGTAACCACCTCCGTTTCGTTTCGGGGAAACTATGGCTTAGTACCGATGTACTCAAATGTTTAGACAGAATTCTATAAACATAACTTTATTAAACCGTTAAATAACATGAATTCTAACTGTTATACATAAGCATCTAAACCAGTTAAGCCGTTACTGAGATTTAACAAGACATACGCAGAAAACCATAAAAAAATAAAAACTATTTTATCACGTTGATACCTGCAATAATAGTTTTATTTAATATCTTCTATGTACAAACACCGATCAGTTATAGACGTTTATTATGTAGACTAGCAAGTCGTACATAAATGACCACAAATACATGTGTCATATCCAAACCATTGCGCCGAAGTAGGTAGGAGCACGAATGCTGAATCGCAGATAGGCTATTAATGCAAATTCGCCGTATTAGCAATTGACACCCCGTGCCTCGTGTTGAATAGCTCAGCATAGTCGATGCAACTTGTAATTGCTTACTAAGCTTGTATTGTATCGAGATTGCTTTTAGGTCACGGTAAGGCGATGCCGATTGGCACGTGTAATTTTCATTTCAAGCTTTTTTCATGTATACCGTGTCAAGTGTGCAAATCGTTTTAAAAGTATCATGATACTAGTGCAATTGATTTTCAACCTAACTCTTCGTTCATTTTGCACATTTTACAATGATACGAGGACTCACGATAGCTAGTTTGTACGCTGATATTTAAACCCAGTTGCATGGGTGCTCACGGTTGAACGGTGGCACGGAGAAACTTTTGACAGTATGACAGAATGACGGATGACACTGACGTTAATATGTATCTACTTTACGTCTAGTTCGTTTTTGGGTTTTATTTACGGTACGACTACAGTTGGTTTAAATTCGTGGCGACACCATGTATGTAGGTACATCATTAATTCACGTTTTGTCATCTGAGAGTCCAAGAGAATGTCAATATTTATATTTTATAGGATTCATCATATAAACTTACTTACCTACTTTCCAATCTATTTATTGACCATAGTCTCGATATTTCTATGACACAGACAAAAGAACAGACGGTTATGAAAATACCATATAATAATATATTTTTAAACTAAACACCTCTATTTAATATCAAGTGAAATTGTAGCCAAGTAAGAAGTCATAAAAAGTGAAGACCAGGATTTCATTTTGCCATTAAAATAAGAAATTCTCAAAAGACATATATCTATTCACTGAAAACTGACCTCAACTATCACAATTCTCTTCTCTCATTGTTAAAACAAACAAAAAATGTCTTTATACCTTAGTGGTATAGCGACTTAGTAATATTTTTTAAAATCTTTGAGCATAGTTCACAATTTCACAACATCACAGTGAGTAAACAAAATGGTATTGCTGTAAACATTGCAGTTGTCACGACGGTTGTGAAACGTTTAATACCGCGAAAGAGAGAATGGGACATTTAAATTAAGTTTTTTTAACGAAAACTGAATTGTATGAGCAAATATCGCACAAAAAGCACAAAAGAAAGCCCATAACCTACTTTAACGGTTCAAACCATGACAGTGAAACGAAATCTATTGTATTAAAGTGAAGATACACCTAGGTATTGTATCTGAAATGTAATGTTCAAAAAATCGTAAATACTTTAACATTAAATCTTTTTATATATTGTAGAAAATGAGTCATCTAGCGAAGTCTTAAGAAGTCAATCGTACTTCCATACGATTCTAGAAAATGGGTCATTCCGTGTAAGTGGAGTTATTTTTCAATTATCCAATTTAGCATTCTTGTAGCATTATATGAATGAGTATGAGCCCTGGACGATGGATGTGCGTGACCTAAAGTGTAGACAACGCACGCGATTCGATCAGTTCCTGAGTAGCCCCAGTTCTCTATGTTAAATCACTACCTTACAGTATTCATTATCAGTAATAGAGACAGGTAGGTGCTTATTTTTTACAACTAGCCGATAAATGAGAAAACAAGCTATCTGATAGTAAATGATCACGGTTGATCATGAAATTTGTGATGAAGTTATCGTTGATGCGATTTCAGCCAGAACTGTGATCAAAACACCTAAAAACATTTTAGAATAGATTTGAAAGCAAAGGTCCTATATCCAGGTTAGTAAAAACGGGTATGTGTCCTATCGGAATTAAGCTGGGTACAAAGCTTGGGGCCTCGTTCGTAGGTAGCTTCAGAATTCAATAGCAGTAAATCAGGTGGCTACATATCAATGTAATAAAAGAACTTGATAAGTGGTAATACGCCTACTACAAATTATGAACAATAGCCAACGGTGCTTTAAAACAAACTATCTTATGTTAATAAAGGCAGCATAAATCTTATAATCCGATGCAGTTATACTGTACTCGAACCTTTTCTGTTTACATTCACCCGTTTCAAACATTCTTCTTGACCTACTGACCTTGCTAGCTTTTGTCTACCATAATGAATCTAACCATAACAATGAATACCTATAAGATATTCTATGAAAGGAGAAGATTAAACTCAAATTGTATTAATTAAGAGATTATATTGTTCACTTGTGCCAACTTTCATTTGCTTAAAGAAAGTGTATCTATTGCTGTTGTAAATACATATATATTATTTTAGGACTAGCTCGTGCCGAGAACTTTGTTCGCGGAAATATTGGACTTCGTCAACTTCAACTTATCAAAATTATTTTTATACTTATAAAAAATTATTTTGTGATGATGTTATTGTTAATTTCCATTTCAACACTACGCTGAGATAATTAGAGTGAAGGATCATACCATTAAAGGTGACTTAATTACTGTTAAAACATGGCTTAACAGGACTTATAAGTCTAAGTACGGCTTCTCAAGAGGGAATCGATACTAGACGCAATTCTAATGTACTTCTGAATAATCCTTCATGTGGATTCACAGTGGCCACGAAGATTTCTATCTGTAGCACGTCGACAAAACCATTCACATTGTCTCGAGAAATATGAAAGGCAATAAACTTGCATTAAGATTTCATTCGGTGATTATCACACATCAATTTCATATTTCACGTAACGATATAGCTCCCGTCTCTTGATTATTTAATGTGGATAGTAACTACACTGCATCCTTTCACCAAAACCGTCTTCGGTAGCGACATAATTCAATAAGTGAATATTTATTTATACTCCTTTATACATTTACCGAAAGCTCTTTAGCTTATTATTCATGTCGTTTCATATCCCGCGCTTCGAGCAACGATACCGCTTTCTCCTATAAATACGTATTACTTAACAAACGACTATATTTTTGTTGTAGCGTGTAGTCACAAAACTCTGTAGCATTATGTCTATGAATAATATGAATATGATGAATAAATTGAAATAATAATGATTACCTTTAAGGATATACGAAGGAAATCATGGTTAGAGAAGGAATACGATAATTTGTTGTAGGTTAATGTTTAATTGTGAGTTAATAAGATTGTTTGCGATTCCTTGGGGAGAACAAATAGTAATTATTAATTTGAAATACAAACATCATTTGAAAATTAGAGATGAACTGGAGTAATCGAACCCGACTTTGCTTCCAAACGTTCTAATATACATATGTATAATATTCGTAACCAAAATTACGTGTCACGGTGTTTGTTCGCGATTGACTCCTAAACGACCTACTACCGATTTTAATCTAATTTTGTACAGTGTCCAGTTTGATCCAACTTGAAAGATAGGATAGCTTACATCTCAATTTATAGTCGCAATATTATTTGTTTAATATCTTTCAAAGAATTAGTTCTATAAGATTCTAACAGATGGCGGTGTAAGGTAATTAGTCTGCTGAATTGAGTATGTAAACCTTAGTCACAGCAAAGCGCAGCCGGGTCTGCTAGTTAAATTATAGATATATATTTACCTACCTACGATATTTAAAGTTGTATGTCAAGGAGGCGTGTCTATAAGCATACAAATAAGGCAATAAAGTACGTCGACAAAATATATTCGATAGTGGAAGTGGTTTAGGGCTATATCAAAGCCGTTGATCCTCATCATCATGCTGTATAGATGCGCGCGCGCATTACCCATGCGTGTGAGGTTGCGGCGTCCCGGCGGTAGTATCGATTGTTTACACACACACATATTTGCTGCACTTGGCTTACTATTCAAGGTAGCAAAATAGGCTTTGTTGCCTTTGTAATAAGATTTAAGGGAGCCTTCGCAAGTTTTATTTACTGCGCCATCACCGGCCACACGGACTGACAACGATATGCCCATTTCAGGAGTTTAGTCACGATCATACGCACTAGCGAGTGCTTTAGAGCGGAATATCGACGTTGACCGATGGTTATGACGTTGGAATAACTTTGAATAGAGTAATTAAGACATGAATACAAAAAGCGAATAAGAGTTCTAAGAAAAGTCTTTACATTGCATTTAAATTGGGAATCAAAGCACTGACTAGCTCTGTTAAATGTTTTATAATCATATCTAAATATGAGCAGTGTTTATTAGTAATACCATCTTTAATGCGGATTATTAACGCATTGAACAGAAATATGACTGACCAAATAATTTCTTTTCTTTCGAGCATAATAGGTACCTATAATTCCGTAATTATTTAAAGCCACTCCCAAAAGTTAGAGTCGTCAATAAAAATTAACGGCCGATTAACGTCGCCGCTCTTAAATAAAAAAGGACTTGAGATAAAATATGAAATATTTGTTTATGTCGTAATAAAGACAGGGGTTATAAAAATAACTGTCCGTTTATATCTTAATTGTTTATCATTTAGGCTAAACAACGTTTCTCAAATGACAACATTTAAATGCAAATATTTATATATGTGTAAAAATTTGCTACTCAGTATATATATGTGTATTGTTGTGGAATTTGAAAAGTAATATAGTAATATATTCGTGGACTTGAGATTTTTCAAAGTTAAACAAACAAACATACATAAGTATTTTTATATCAAAAATGCAGGATAAGTAGCTAAACTCGTAATTAAATCGGAAACTTATAGAAAAAAAACCTACGATGTGTGCAGTTTCCTTATCACAATATCTAATTGTTAATACTTAATACAAAACTTAATATGGCAATAAAGTTTCCTGTATTATGCAGAAAGATGTAAACTTGACCAAAAGAGTGTTATCTGTTAAGAAAATATTTAAGTAAAGTCACGACTTTTCGCGTCTGTATCAACAATACATTTACATTTGCTCGACATTATTTCTTATGTAATTAGAAAGTATCGCCCATTGTATTTACGGTCAAATAACGTCCAATTTCTTGAACAAAAGAATTGTCTACTTAATTGAAATTATTAAATTTTATTTAGTCCGTTACATCTTGTTAGTAAATTAACTATGTTATGGAAGTAGTTTTTTTTTATTGTTGTGAACAATATGTAGAAAATTATTTTATTGTATCTCTGGATTGTATATGTATAGGACACACAGTTTTATGTTAATTTAATTGTAATTAGATATATTTCTTTTCTAATTTTGCTACACTACACTTACCTATATTATAACAGTGTTTACTAACTTAATTACGAGTTTAGCTGTATTTCGTAACGTAGGTCCAAATGTATTCTGCCTCTTATCTTATACTAATATATAAAGATGAAGAGTTTGTTTGTTTGATTGTTTGATTGTTTGAACGAGCTAATCTCAGGAACTACTGGACCGATTTAAAAAAAATCTTTTGGTGTAAGATAGTCCATTTATAGAGGAAGGCTAT
>DWJN01002966.1:0-14363 GCA_018248895.1 Carystus phorcus
GTCACCAGGAAAATGTTCTAGAAACGTCTAACGAGAACTCAACCCATATCGCAACCGAAGCGGCTCAAACCGAAGCCATTGTCTAAACACTACAAAGTGGTCTGTCGCCGTACTAATAGTGTTCAAATAAGATAAAAATACGCATTCGCACACCACGTGGCCTTAACACTCCCAAGGTGAGGGCCGGTTTTGTAACAGACGACAGAATAAGGCGCGGTTATGTCTTGTTGCCTCACACGGTCAGACGCACTGACCGTGTTTAGTTTAAAAGTTATGACATCATCCCAACGAAAACAACCAAATAATTATTCAATTCTCTTGTTCTTTGTTTGGTTCACCGTGGTTTTAAATTATCCGCATTACGTCTATTGAATATCGTGATGTCATTACACCACAGAAACAAAACCCCTTTCATGCAGGAAAAAAAGCTTTGATTTTAAACGCCGTTATAACATATAGATATTACTATAAATCATTGTTAATTTAACTTCTACTTATTGTGAACAACGTCCCTGAAACTAACAAAAGCGATTATAAAATTTCAACAGTAGCGACCTATGAAACCCGACGTTATTTATTCCATCTTAGGAAATTATTTTTTGTTCAATTTATCTCTTTATTACACAGCTCACTTAACGTCAATTTAAATTTGCTAGAACTAACAAAACATTATACTACACTACATAGTTGTACATATTACTTTTTAAATTAATTACTGATATACAAAACAATACTTAATCGCGTAGCAACACCGAATGCCTCAATAATTAGTAATTGAATCTACAAGCTGTAGTTGCTGTTGATATGCAGTAACATTGAAGCAATTTACCGTGTCTAAAATATGAAATTAATGTATTATTTGGAGGCCTGGCAGTGACCTACAAGTCGAACATAGTCATAGCATTCTTTTCTCAAAGGCATTCTACTTTCAATCAGAGGACTGACCTTTCGACCAGGCTCACTATTCAAGTTCACAAGCGACCATAATTACTTCCATAGATTTTAAATAACCGACTTGGTTTTACCGGAAATCACTCAATTTGTTGCTTATAATTCAATGATTGTTGGGAGATCATAGTTTACATTTTACATTTTTATTGATTTCATTAACAAATAAAAAAATGAAATGAAGGTGACGATGTGATGACGTGATAAATATTTGGGACGCATTTATAACGTGGAAACTGTTACATGTAACAGAAAAATCGTGCTGCCTTGAACTAAATCAAATCGAGTTCGTCTCAGCATCTTAGCCAAATGTCAACGAACTCGCGTCCTATCGGTGGAGATATTTTGATAAAACATTTGATTGTCTGCAGAGCTACTTAAACCTGCAACACATCAACTTCACAATGGCGTATTGTATCGCAATGCATTTTACAATCCATCGACGTTTAAAATGTGTGTATCAAACGTCATAATATTTTGACAGCAACTATATCATCGTTCGGCTTTTGATCGTCTTGTATTAACAGGTAAATCTTTGTAAAATATAATTAGTATACTTTTCAAACAAATACATACGTACTTCAAAATAATACTGTTGTGCATTATTATAGACTTGCGACTGTTTTCATCTATCTATTTATAATATTATCTTTACATATATAAATTTTCTCTTCCTGAGTGTATCATTGAAGTACTCCTAAACAGTTAGAATTTTGTGTTTAAAGTAGTTTAGATTTTTAAATTCATTTTTGTTGCCTTCGCAATTTTTTATTCTTCATCATCATATTTTTATGTACAATAACTGATGACGTTAGTCAATACAGGTACTCAAAGGTAACAACCATAATGATATTATTAAATTTTTAATTCTTATTTGACCTCTTATGTTTCTATTTCTTCCTGTTTCATTTATACCACTCTTTCTAATGTAATCTAAATAGATTCCGTATTTTTAACGACACCGCTCGACGACTCTATCCAACCATTTAGCCAGAGCAAAAAATTACCCTACCCAAATGTCTACGCGTCGACACACTGAAGCCTAAATATTTCAGATAGCAAAAGCTTAACGAGATGGAAATTGTCCTTCGTGAGGCATCCCTCGGCCCTTCGTCAACAATTTTACGTTTCGCTATAGACATGCAGCTTATGTTTAAAGGGATGTATTTTAAGGGCGACAAATAAAACGAAACATTTGAAATTTATGATAGCATACAATTACATATCTAAAATATTAAGAAGAACGAATATGTTTTGGGCCTTACAAATGGTTATAAGTGATTTCTGTGTTGTTTTATAGTTTAATAATGTTATGATTTTTCCTTTACTGGATAAAAATCAGCGATGAAATCCTTACAATAAATTAAAAAAGAAAAATAGATTAGTTTTATTACAATATTGTCTTATGTTTGCAGCTTTTTTCATTCAAACATACCACGAGCAGATGAGCTTGATGGTAAATGTCGCCCATAGTCTTAATACAAACGGTTGAGTGATGCGCTGCAAGGACCTTCATTATTTCTGACTCAACCACGCTAAGATCGAAGTACGTAAAACATTCGACGTTCGATTTTAGAAAGATGGTAGCTAGACAATTAAAACAGCCTACCACCATGTGTTGTAAATAAACTGGGTGGTACAGAACCAAACACAAGGAACCTGGCGCCTAGTCGCTTATCAGAGTGCACTACTAGCGAACAAGTTAGCTTGTGTCAAGATTACAATTAAGTAGAATTATACACTACAAGAATAACTTTTATCATATATTTTGTAGACATGAGTCAACATCATTGCCCCGAACAGTATAATAACAGGAAAATAATATCTTATCAAAAGCTGAAGCTGTACTCTTGCTATCTTTATCAGCATTAGACTTATGGACACCAATTAGCAAGTTAAAATGATTACGTACACGAAATAATAAGACATGTAATTAATCCTTGTAGTTAATAAAACGCAACTACGTCTCGTTTGACGGACAGATAAAGATCGGCCTGAACCAGTAAAAGAATGACGAAATTTTTCGGAAGAGCACTAAGAAATGCCACCTGAGAATGAGACCGGCATGTAATAAATAATAAAAATAAATAAATAACCTAACACACTCATCTATTGACAACATACAAAGACAAGGACCCATACCAGAAATTTAAACTCATTCAAATTTCAGCTTAACTGGGAATAGAATCCAGGTCTCATCAGCGAACATGCTGACCATTGGGTCACGTCCCATCAAACGTCCTAATATTATGAGCCTGGTATTTTAAATGTGCCTTTGGCCAAGAAAGAAAAGAGTACCCTGGATGAAATCTTGAAAAGCAATTCCTTTTTTAAACTGATGCTAGCCGTAGCATTATTACCGGTTTACGGGTAATATACAAATACAGTGCACTAGGGTGCACTGAGCATGCGCCGGGCCTGCTCCACGCCACCTTGACCTTCCCCATCCCACCGTCATCCTCCCGAGCAGCCACTTAGCGCTTCGCATCACACTCTAATTTCCCCCAATCAATACCCTTTATGCACCCAAGTACTTTATGCACTGATTGAACAAGGATTGAATAGGAAGCATTTTATATTATTCTTTCTCCTTCTTTCTTGATTCAAAACGAATCAGTGGTAGTGCTCATGTCGATTGTGCAATGAACTGCACGTTTAACCCAAACATCTATGCTAACAATCAAAGTAAAGAAGTAAAGCTGGATGTGAAAAGTACTTAAAACTAAATTAATTGTAACATGTTTTAAGTTTGGACAAAAATAATACGTTTTGCTGCCAATCTAGTGACTATAATCGCTAATATTTCCAGTTCTGATCTATTGCAATATATTATGCCACTGCAATACTAGATAACGATAAATCGTCAGATCAAATCACAGCGCCACAAAATCTTGCAATAAATTTAAGTGGCATAAAGATTGTCAAACAGCGACAATAATATAAAGCAATAGGTAAATATAATATGACGCAGATCAGCGATAAGCAGTCGTTTTGCTTTGTTCTAGCGAGTACAGTTTTATGGGGGTACCCAGATAAAGCTAGTTCGGTTTGTTTCTATGTATTTAAACAGTGCTTATTGACCATTAGGCTCTTCGCTGGACTTAACTGGTAAAATCTACATATTTTTGTAACTTTAATTTTATTTACATTACACACAAATGTTCTAGAATAGTATAGAAGTTTTATGAATCATCATAGTAACTATTATCTCATGCTATCTTTTATCTTAATACTGACCTCGCAGACGTTGTACAATATAGATTCCAACTGCTACGGGTATATCTATAATTATTCCATCTGAAATGCTTTAATGTGACTTATTTATAAGAGGTCCTATGTATATAGTATGGTGGACCCTCTGAGATTAATAAAAACAATATTTTGTAAAAAGGTACATACGTGTATTTACCTATCAGTGCAATGCTAGCCTAAGCTCATGAATAGGACATATGTATATAAGAATATTTTTTTGAAAACAAACGGAATCTTTAGCATTATTATACTAAAGCATCGATGAATCAATACTTTTTAACTTTGTTTTTATGACCTGATAAAATACCATTACATGAACACACGCATTTTCCTATACTGTGACAAGCCATCAAACTTATCAGTGATAGATCACCCATTTTTTATCTGTTACAAAATTATATTACGTCACTCATGGAACATCATGGAAGTTTCAATGTTTTTATCATTACGAGCACACATAGATTAAACCTCTTACGTCATTAGCGATCAAGGCTTATGCTTCCCTTTTGTATTTAACTAGCCATATCTCAGCAGACAAATATATAGATAGCTATTTATACGTACAACTCCGTCACAACGTCGGGTAATCCCAAAACTTTCACCAACAGAAAATATAAATAGAATAGGTGGGAAGCAGGAACGTAAAAAATTACGAGCGCTCTCGGAGCGCCGCTTTACGGGGAAAATATTTCAGCTTCCATCAGAGAGAGCCCACCCTTTGAATAAAACGTCAAAGGAACGGGCGGGAGGCGTGTAATCCTGATGAAAAAACACCTAAAGGCACGGAAGCGAACAGCCGCGACGTAAATCGCCAATTCAACGCAAACCTAGGGTTGGCAATTAAATATTGCACAAATTTACTGCCCAATAAAAAACGTTACGCGTAAACGCTTTATCGTCAATAGTTCCTTTTTTTAAGAAACGGAGCTTTTAGCAGCTCTTTAGAATATTTAAAACCCCTGCAGTTTACCAAAAGCTGTCTAATTAATTGTACATTTAGCGGAAACACGTGATGCGTTGACACAAAATTCAATAGCCCCTCTTAAATGGTTCGAATTCCAATTAGTTTCCACTTCGGAGTCGCACAACTCGGAAACTCCACAGAAAGGGGTTTTTCGGAATTCGGCATAAAATAAAACATTTTACCTAAAACCTAAATGGGTGTTTCGATATACAACACTAAATCCTATTGATTAATTATTGTAAGGGTGGATATTGCATGCCGACGCGACACCAACAAAAATATCATTTTACTAAACACACACAAGTCATACACCAACAGAACACGCAACCTACACGACACCATTGTTGTCACGTAAGTGAATAATAACTAAGAATACTGCTATATTTTATTGCACTACTGGAACTAGTGGGTAAATCCACTACATTCTACTTCTTTCCTATTGCTAAATAGTTGACGATGACCAAACTCTCGGTTGCTCAAACGCTTACTGATAAAAAAACGAGTATTTATTTGAAAAGTTCAACAGCAAATTTATTGGCAACCCTGACCCCCCACGCGCAGTTCAAGCATCAACCATTCACCATCCATCCCTTTAATCCGCTCTTCGTGGCGAGATTTATTTTTGGCTCCACGGAAAAATTAAAAAATCAGAATACTTCTATCGAAGCCCTTGTCCAGGGGCAGTCACAGCGTATGACAATTTTTAGCCTTAACATTTATACCGGCAACGGAAAATATTCCTAGATATACAAAAGTATGATTATATAGATGAACACAGCTAAAACGCATTCTTTTGCATGTAAGAAGCAGGACAGGATAACGTTCTTAGTTCACCTTTTGAGTGTATTGATACTAAAGAATTTGAGCCTGAATTTCATTAGCCTGAATTGCCGAGCAGAGAATTGCATTGATTTTAGACAGGTCCGTCTGAATTCTCGGAAGTTACTATTTACTATCCACAAGTAGAAATATTTTTTCGCACAAAAATGATTGTCATATTTCAAGTCATTCTCACATTTTGCCGGCAAACTCCTTTTCGTATTGTTAACAAAATATTTTTCATATTAATATACTATGAAACAACCATAAAATAACCGATCATTGACCACTACAGGTTGAAGAAATAACACCGGCTATGGCATAGTCAGCCAGAAAAAAAACCTTTCATAAAGGGTCGACCAAACCAATAAAACGGGAAAAAGATTTAAAAGAGCTCAATAGATTACATAGCGGATTCGTATTTGAACTGCTGGGGTAATCTGTTACAATGGCACACAGAGTGGGACCTCCTCTGCCAAACAGGACCTGCAATTTTTGTTCAAGTGACCCTCTGCCTATGAAAAATTTAAGTATTCTACTACTATCATCTAAATTCTACGACAATATCTTTGGTCGTATCAGGTCGTAACGAAGTAAGTAAAGACACGTAAGGGACAGAAGCTATCCGCAGGATATCATTCACAAACATAACATTTCTGATTAATATTAGGGTATCAATATTTTTCCATATCTAGAGTTTCTCTTGTTAATTACCATCCTATTGCTAAGTCCTCTTTTTCAAGTAGGTCAACAACCTATTGGGGATATCTTTATTGCTGATGACCATTAGCAACGGCAACCACTTACCATCAGGTGGCTCGTTCGATAACTACTAATATTGTTTGACTCGTAGACATAGTATTGTCTCGGGTTAAAGTTACATCGCAGCATATTGACACTTGGACTCTCGTTAACTAGCGTGTTAGCGACGGTCCGAGACGCTCCATGACCATGCTATCGTTCAATTGACACTCAATAAACAGCAAATGATTGAATGCACTTGTTGCTTTATTGGGACCGTGTGGAGACAGCGGAATCGATAACATTAAAAAAGGTTAGGACGATCAAGCTCAGTATGTTACATAAGTACTTCCTACTTTGCAAGTGGTATGGTAAATCAAAAATATGGAAACCAGTCACCATATCAACAGGATCGAAACCTTTTGGTCTGTAGACGTGTCACTAACCGTACTTGAATATAATCAGCGCAGTTGGGAATTGCGGAGAACTGCCAGGAACAAAATTTCACGAAGACTTCAAAGCTAGCACAGTAACATGGACCCAATGGTACTGGTATTTAAAATTATTTATTAAAATAAATGCCATTTAAAATCGTTATCAGCTGGGCTGAGTATTATCAGGTTGCTTAGATCTGAAACGAAACACCTGTATTGTAGTGGAATTTCAATAGTTTGATAAGATTTAATGCCGAATGATTTAAGTCTCAAGCTTAACTACTTAATTTAAGATATCAGGATAGGACAGAGTTCCTCTGACAAGCACACTAGTCATACGCGGCTTCCGACGATCTGACCCAAGATCAAAAACTTGTATACACCGTGGTTACCTCACCAGATTTGTAAGTCGCAGACGTCATCTTTCTTACCAAATCTATGGTTGTACTATGACACTATGGCAGCACCTGTTGGAAGACATATCTCAACAAGTTTCCATATGTCCACGATAATCTTATGTCGTGTGCCATCGTTGTGACTTACGTAACGGGCGCCGAACGTTCTGGAGCGCGTCTATTTCAATCGGGTGCTGTTTCGATTCAATTGAATGAACGACTGGGATCATATTAAATCAACTTCGTTTTATAGAGCTGTCTGCACTTTTTGCATCACAATGGATCCGTCGAAGTTACGTAATTTGGACTCGTTTACAACGAATACATAAAATGAGGTATATTGACTTTTTACACTATCACATCTATCTGATGTGTAGTTTTGAATGTAGTGCCAATATTTATTGAATCATAAACCTGTTGATCTATAAACGACGTTGCGACGGCAGTTATTATTAAGGCTGCTGGGTTATGTATCCAGTTACCCACCAATAGTGCTCGTGTAAGATAAAAAAGCATTTTAACTATTTGGCGAATGATCTTCCTCATTATCCTTCCTCATTTCAGTTGCAGAGACTAATAGCCCGCCTTCCTCGGTTTTTTACCCGGAAAACGGTGATGGCTCTTGTGGTACGAATGTGTATAGACGCTTTTGGTTGTATATCAAGTGGTCCTTTGCTCGTTTGTCATACTCTAACATAGAAATCGAGGAATACAACGCTTTGTTAGAAAGATAAATTAAAGACTTCATACTATCTAAGCTTATCATTTAATGATTCGTTACCATACGCAACATTATCTTTACAGGAATAAAAAGAAAACAGAAAATCTTGCTTGTATAATCAACATTAGGGCTGACACTCAGCAGAAATCACACAGACCTAAAAGATAGATTTGTTTTTTCTTCGAATCTAGAAACCGTTGCGGGGAAACAGTATTTTATATTTTGCGTATACTTTCACTATCAATCGCTCTTGGCTCCCGGCCGGGGACATCGCGTCACTGCAGACGCCGGCGAACGTTCGCAACGCGTCCACACGTAGTGCACCAAAATACACTAATACGCACCTACCAGAAACAAAACGATCCGTCTATGCGCCGGTTTATTTACGGCACCGTACCACTGGAACATCATGGACTTAAACTTGCATTCTCGGCCGTTACGACTGAAGGACGTTTAAAAAACACCCGAACAAAATCAAACAAAAATATTTTGCAATGTCCGTTGAAATAACAAGCACCACCAGATAAAATTGACGTTTAATATGACGGTGACCTTGTGTAGATCTAATTCACGGCAATTTAGTTGCTTACAAACGAAACATTGCGTTGCCGGTAGAAAAATAAACAAAACATATTTTTTAATATATGACTTGATGTAACCTCGCTCTAGTATGCAGGATTATAAAAATGTGCCACGTGCTTCCGGAATTCGTGTACTGAAGACTAAGTTTACATTTATGGTTCTATATTATCACTGTGTGTATATGCCAGTAAAGGCTGAATGAACTTTGTTTTAATCTATGGTAATTAATTCCCTAATTAGAGAGATGTAAAAATGACACTGATAAAACTGGTGCTACTATAATAAAACCTAAAAATTTAAACTACGAGTACAAGTAAAACGTAACAAACAAAATGATGACCGATTTGAACGTCGAATCCGATATTTAATTTGGCATCCTGACTTCTTACACCCACTGAGAGAAATAAGAGAATAAACTGAATGAAAACTATCAATTACACTTTCCTCTTTTATCCATATATTTATTATATATTTATAGAAATTTATTCTTCGGTATCATCATCACCATACTCCATAAATAGTGCACTGCTATCTTCAGGACTTTCAAAATATGAGCGGTGAAGGGCATAGTCCACATCGCGTACAACCACAGAATGGCATAATTAAAACACCGATGAAAAAATAGCAGAGAAATTTCACAAATCAAAGTTATTTACTTGTGTTCTGTTCTTCGATAAAGTGACCATGTACCTACTGAAGTGAGTATTTCAACGGTAAACGGTACACCACAACAAGAACATTATATATACTCGTATTTCGATCAGCACATCTAAAATCTCTTGAAGTCGGAATAAGGAATTAAAAATTCTATTCAACGAGAGGCTTATAACCGCCTGCTTCAATATAGACTTATTTTACACTAAACAGAAATACGTCACTAAATTTTCACGCGTTGACGTACAGACAACTTTCCTGAAACCTTTACAAACCAACTTGCAAGCCATTGCATCACGCATCGAACGTATTATCAAACGGCGACCTCTTATCGGAGGTCCTAAAAAGATGACCCGCAAATAACCATCCATCGTTTACTTCGGTCCTACGTCGGCTCCTAGCAACCACGTTATCGACAGACTACGTGTAGTTTACTATATCTGAGCGTACGATAAGCCACGATAACCCCTGAGACTGCCGTGATAACGGCACAGACTTTGATTACTACGAGGCAATTTGTCAACGGACACGCGTGGCCTATGTCATCTCGAACAAAGAGTGTTCTTAGTACACGGTAGCGTCACCACTGTAATCGGGGGTCAATCGAGTTAAAATGTACTAGCATTGTGCCTGGTCTCTGATAAACGTATTCTAGAATGTTCTGTACCGATAACATTCAATAAATAAAAAATAATTGAACTAATTTTCTTATACAATTACAACACTTAAAAGAATTTTATTGCCCATTATGTTATTTCCAATTATGATAAAAAAATATGTGTAACTTTTTTTTTACATTAAGAATAATTCAATAACGTTTCTTAGTGCTATAGATAAAATATATTACATATAACATATACATTCATAAAATATATTCAAGTAACTGATACGCAACAACCTATACTTGGTCTTTTTTATATTTGTCATTTACTCCAAAACGGTTACCAACTTTGTCACGAAACTTAGGTACTCATATAGCATAGTCATTTCTTGAGAAGTTGTCTGCGAAATATTTATTGGATCATATCATGTATGTGACCGATTATAATTAAATCTATAATTTTATAATAAACTGGCTGTACCGGCAGATGTTATCTTGTAGCATATAATAACATTTCATTTCTATCGAATTGTGAATCAAAACCTTTCCTACATTCATTTAAACACAATAAAAAAACATCAAAACCGATCAAACCGTTTAGGAGGAGTGCAGTGACATACACACGAACAGAAGAATTAAATATATGAGAAATAACAAACGTTTTTAATTTATTTTTACGCATGAATAACTATAAACACACTGGATGAATAACCTATCAGCATCGAGAGCATCAATCATCTTCCGTTAAACAAGCTTTAATAAACCTCTTACTATAGTAAAGATTGGGGCCTTAAAAACTGTTAAGTATGCGTAATATCTAAATTCCTATATACTTTGTGAATAGAACTATAGGAAGTAACATTTCCTTCAAATATAACTAATTACGTAAGTTGAGATGGCATACCTACCTACGGTGCGTCATACAAATCCGTAAGGAATTAATAATTATTCGCGATAACCTCAAAGGTTTAAGATAACCTAAATTGTCAACTACACTGAAACGCTACTACCACAGATAAATAATATTTAAACAGACAATTAAACCACAAATATTGGTATGTACAATTACTTGCACGATTACTTGTTTGCTTTTTATCCATTATTGAGGATCCTGTAGCCCAATGGATGCGATAGAAAGACCTTACATGGCGGGCGAAGGTTTAGCGGTTCGTTCACCAAGTCAAACTTGTCTGTTAGATCTTCTTGGTTGCTTGTTTGTTTGTTGAAAAACGAACTAACACATTTCTAGATGTAAATCTTAATATATGTAATACTGTCTATGTACATATATCGATGTTGACGTTAAATTTTATTCAAGAATGGTTTAGATTCACATTTCAAAGTGGTAAAATTTGGTCTTTTTAATTTTTTTTTTGTACGGAATAAGTTAATACACTGATTTAACTTATTATGATGATTAGAGCATGGCATATATTGCAGGATAACGTCGGCCGAATCTGTTAGTTATTTTATGAAATAGACACCCTAAATCTACGACAAATATATAATAATATATAAAAATCAATGTTTATTTGTCCTTTTATAGATTCTGAAATGGTAGGACATAGAGCACTGATGTCTGTAGCAACTTTGTTTACAATTTAATGACAAAATGTTTTGGAATCAAAATAATATCGATCGGACATACGGTTAATTAGTTACTGACGGAAATGTTGATAGTTTGCTAGACTACATTTACCCGTATATATTATATCCAACGGCATTTCAATAAATAGAATCAAAACTATTGTATTGTTCTTTAATTTATATTTTTATTATGCCTAGCAACATACGCCGGGTACACCGAAGTATAAATAAACTAATACCTCTAACATTATTGGTCTTTTTTTTGAACACAGCTATCGTTCATGTCCAACATTTCTTCTTCACTACGACAAAGCAACTTTTCGAGAATAATAAAAATACACGTGAGAAATTACGTAAATATAACGTATCTCACACCCACATTACCCAATTAAAATTAATTGTTTACAAGCTGCACCCGCTACGTAGAATCATCAGCTAACCCTGGCAATGACAGCGGAAACCTTAACCCTGAAGAGGCCAAGAAACGAGCTCGTGGGGTCAGCAGGACCGTATATCACGTTGTTTAGCCCGTTGACAGCAACCGAGGAACGCAATAACGTAATCGGCCCATCACATACTATAAAGTGGCAATTTATCGGCTCCTTCAAAGCATAGAAGCGAATTGTTGATGAATAAATTGGTAAAATGGCATCACGTTTGGCTAATGACGTCAGTAGACGCCGGTTTTGGCAACATCGTAGTACTGGTGACTAGGAATTAATATTAGGAAACTATAATTACATAAAGTGTACTTCTGTCAAGATTCCGTTTTACTTGACTTCAAGCGTATTTATTTTAAATACGTACTGGATTTACAGAAGATGTATTCCGCTATGTCGCGGCACCTTCACCGGCCTTTGGTACTACTTACGTACCCACGATTTGACAAGCATAATTGTAAAAAATTAAAGACTACTCAGAAAACAGGTTGCAGCACACAAACCAGTTTAACATTTTAGGTAAGGCTGTTAACATCCGTTATGCGCAAGGGGCATTCTAAAGAAATTATGTACATTATTTTCATGTAATTATCGCGGTGTACCACATAAATTATACTAATTTACTCCAAACTTAAATCATTCATTTCATGAATACAGCATGAGCATAAAAAAATGCATTTACCATATAGAGTGCATTTGAAGAGGAGAAACGGCCAAAGAAGCTCCTCAGAAATCGTTATAAAAATATTAAACTACCCTCGTTTCCCATCGAGAAAGAAAACCAATACGTTTGCGACGTTGTTTACGTATTAGCTAAACCCAAAACATTTATCAATAGTTATTATGACGTGCCGCTTCTTATCCTGAATTTTAAAGTACCATTCCGAAACGGTGGTACAATGAAAAAATTATGTGCACAAGTGCATTGAGAAATACCTATTACAGCAATAAACTATTTTGAATGGGAATTTTATTATTTCTGTAATAAATTACATGTTTATTGCACTATATGACATTAAACTGTTCTCATCGCCGACACTCAACATTTTAATTGTAGCGATAAAAATGCAAAGATCGTGAGTACCCAGCAAAAATTAAAATGGTTATTGCACTGTATCAATTAAATACGAGCTTTTTCTAGTTCTATATATTTTATAATATATATTGATTTACAATAAGACAAAAACAAAAACCAATCAAAACCTTCACTTATTTAACCTTTAATATTTCAACTGAACTTTTAACAAATCCACCCCCGGAAAAAGTATAAAAAAACAATAAAATTGATATGATTAATAAAAGGACAGAAACGAGAAGTCTTCTTAATCTTATGGTGGTGAACGTTCTCAGATATGTCCAATGCTAAAACTAGGTAAAAAAAGTAAGCTTTGACTTTTATTCTAAGTGTACCCAAATTTTAATAAATGTACCTACCATATAAAATTAAAAATCTGTACCCGCTATAAACGTCCGATGTCCTTGAAGAAAACATTTAAAGGTCGCCGTAAGCTCTCAAGAGCACTTGCCAAGTAATGTCATATACTAACTAATATTGAAATATAAATTATAATTCACGTATCTCTTTATTCTATTTTTAAATATTCAACGTCATATTTATCGTATAAAAAACTGATAAGTCTCGAAGTAGCGACGAGATTGTCGCGCACTACATTTAGAAGATTAGAAGTCACAGACGATTTGTGTCGAAATAATGACGGTTTGTGTCGCAAGTTCTCTGCAATTGCAGTATCCTTAAAACCGCTACAGTTGAGAGCAGTCCGACAAAAGTAATACCCCTCCCACATGTCCCGATTTCGTCACCCGACTTATAGTCCATTGAAAAGTTACATTTAGGGTTGCGTTTTTTAGAGGACGCAATTTTATTTTTTTGAAGTATACGGGGGTCAGTGTAAAGCTAAAACCAAGTTTGTGGGGTCGCCACCCTTGTCCCACAGCCGCCATCTTGAAAATAGGGGTTGAAATGGTTTTTACGATATATCTCTTAGACTATTTATCAGATAAAAAATATTCATAAACATTTTATGTTGCAAATTAAATTCTCTACAACTTTGGTCCTGTAACTTTTTGTCGTAGAACTATAAACAAAAAAGTTATAAGCGAAAATGTTAAGAAATTCGAGAAAAAAAATTGTTTCGATATAACTTTTTTTTATCATTTTACGAAAAAATAATGTCAGACCATTTTTGTAGATCGTTTTTTGAGCA
>DWJN01002967.1:0-14362 GCA_018248895.1 Carystus phorcus
AGAGCATATCTGGTTGGAATAAATTCAACCCTGGTGTCAAGTAACTGGGTATATAGATGATGTTTGTTACAATACGAGTTATAATAGAGTTATGTAAAATATTTCGACATCTAGAGATTTGGACGATTCAATAGTGCTTATTTTTTTCTGTTGGATTTAAATGAAAAACACTACCCCAGCCTATCACAGTATAATTCTGAAATCAATTCGGATCAGCCGTTTCTGAGATTAGCGTGCACAAACATACAGACGCACAGAAAAAATGAAAAAACACAGTTTTTGGGTCTCTAGCGTTTATACAGGCCTCTTACGAATTTTCAAATATATTTGCCATGTACAGACAGCGATCAGTTAGCTACAGTTTTATTATATGTAATAAATATTCACCTTTAAAGAGACTGACGTCATCTAGACTAAGCACATGGTCTTCCGTAAAGTAAATACGACTTAAACAGCAAATAAGAAGTTCTATCACGTTCGCAAAGGTAATAAAAATATCGTATACATATGTCATTTGTTGGGTTGGTGAATGCTTTCTATGATAACGGGAATGTATTTTTATCGACTATGTCCATTACTTCATTAGGTTGTGTGTAGGGAGTGTGAGAAATTATAGTTATTGTTCGAATATTCATTATATTCATATATCATTCAAACTATGTTATGTCATTTACAGTGTATTCCGGTTTATTATTTCATATGGGACATTGAACATTTCAATAGATGGATCATTATCATGTAGACTATAGAGATATTTTGTTGACTGTTTATGTAAATATATTCAGCTTTGTGTACTGTTGTGTTTTGAATGGTGATCGTTCACTATGTCTCGTTATCTGATAGTTTGCGTGTAAATAAAAATGGTTAAAATTAAACTCTAAATTTGCTACGACACGGTGCAATTTTTAGAGTTTATGACCGATAAAGTGAACATCGGTACAAGCAATTGTAGATGTATGTCAATATTGCTACTATATACTATGTTTGCTTCGGGTAATTTAATGAGCGTTTTGATTTTTTACTTCATACGTATAACAATCAGCGTAATGGGATTAAGTGAGGTATCTAGTTTTGCAGAATATGGTTGAACTAAACACAGATGTATATTAAAATTTATATCGTTACCAAAATTTACAAAGTTACAACTAAGTTGAAAAATCGATTTGCAACAATAAAATCATGATGTGATATCATTGTTAAGTTTAAGAATAGTCCAACGTTTTTCGCAATTTCTAAAAGGTTGGGATATAATGTTTATTTAACGGTTATTATTGTTTGGTAAATTCTGCAAAGCTGGACTAAACATTATCCGCTTTATTACAAAATAAGGTCTAAACCACGATTATCAAGTATAGGTTTATCTTTCATACTATACTTTAAGCCAAGGTTTATTTGGTCTAATAGAAGTTTAAACCGGTACTTTGCTAGTCCACGTTTTGTAATAAGGCCGGTTGTGTGTAAACACGTAGAGAACGTATTGGTGCGTGTTTTTCAGAAGCAAAGCACCCCGTCGCCGTCGATGACGCCGTATCTGTGTCGACAACGCAACATGGGCTCGCGGGCGGAGTCCGTCAACTCGAACATCGGCAACCAGGGAAACAACTCCGCTAGGAACCTCGACGCTTTGGAATGCGGGTAAGGGTAAAGTTTAATTTATTTGTTTTAACACGTTATAAATGCTAAAATAAAAAAGACCACTTTTAAAACCACAAGAAAACATACAGATGAATTGAAAACCTTTTTTTGAAGTCGGTTAATAATGGTTTTCATTACTAACTATAAATAAAACAACATGCCGATTCAACGAATCAAAAATAACTATTTATTTTATTTAAATTTACACACTACAGAGGTTATATACAATTTATGACTATAATATTTGATAATACTAACACTAACTATATGGAGAATTCTACTGCAACACTGCAATAGTGCTTGCAGCTCGAAGCACTAACAATACGAAACTGTAGCAGTTGTACTAATTACGAAATATATTTGTATATTATTTAATTGTGCTGTATCATTGAGGACACAAAACTTATTAGCATATCTCTTAAATTAGTATAACTTTTATTAGTTACACAATAAGTTTTTGGTCTAGGCAGCAACAGAGGTTAAGCTATTATTTCCAAGAGCTGTTTTTAATATAGATAGCCAATAATTATATAGAATAGCCCTCTGATATGAAATAGTAGCTGTTGTTCAGTTATGTACACTAAAGTCGTCACCAATACGTTGCCAGTCAAAAAAAAGTGAAAGACCCGCATAATTTCTAAACAGATTAATTTGAACTGAAGATTCATATACTTTTATACATAATATGCTTTTACATACCAACGTGGTTGCCATTGATTTAAAAGTTGTATATTTGAATCGTTATAGTTTGTTTTAAAGATGGCAATATACATATATTGTGGTTTGTTACATACACGCAATAGTCACTTATCCGTTACTTGCTCTTGCAGATCGCTCCTACCCTCGCCTATGCTGGAGGCGAGACTGGGCGTGTGACAGCCGGCCACTTGCCAGGTGGCAGCCAGCTAACTTCACTACACACTACATTAGCTGTGAAACTGGAGTCAGGGTCGCTCGACGACAAGTAAGCAGTAGTTAATTCATTTCACGAGTAGACGTTTTGTTAGGAAAGTGTTGAAGTAGCACCCTCGCGGATGTATTGTACGATTAAAATTAGCGATTAAACAGCGCGCTTGTTAAGTGCGATTGAAACGCATGATCGATAAGTGCGACTGAAACGCGCGATCGATACATATAACTGAAACGCACGATCGAAAGGCGCAATCAATATATGCGTTTGAAACGCACGATCTATAAGTGCGACTGAAACGCATAATTGATACGTTTGAGTGAAACGCATGATCGATAAATACGATCGAAACGCGCGATCGATACATGCAACTGAAACGCACGATTCATAAATGCGAATGAAACGCGCGATCGACACGTGCGACTGAAACACGTGATCATTAAGTGCGACTCAAACGCGATCAACACGTCCTAAAGTCGTGTGCCGCTGAAACGCAAATCGATGGAAACACGCGACAAATGTTAATCAGTTACTTATACAATAGTATAAATTCGACAAGATTGATAAAATGTGAAATCGACGTAATACAGCGCCAGTAGAACAGATTTATGGAATGCTACTTCTAGAGGCTGTTTAGAAACGTACATAGTAATCGTTGGTATTTTACGTTAGAAATTCAAAGTTAAACAATATCTTATAAATTTGTAACAATTTGTATACTTAGTGCAATACGTATTTGCGTAAAACAATATATAACTAAATCATAGCCGAATTGTTTAGAACTATTTAATTAGTTTAAAAAAACCGATGTATCTTGTAATGTCTTGGGCATCCGGTTGTTGGTTCAAACGTATTGTGATTTATAGCCGTAATAAACTACTGCTTACTCGACATTATAAAATGCTTAACTTATATAACTAGCCATAATAATACAAAGTAAGTATAAAGCCTGTTACACACGACCTATCTATCGCACCACTGATCACTTGAAGCACGGTCATTTTTGTATACCTAAGATACATAAGCTTTTTCAAAATTTGGCATTTAAATATCACTCGCACAAAATATCCAAAAATCCGATCACCGACTGCAAAACTTTCTTAAGTAAATATAAGTATTAGGTGTTAATTATGTTGATGTGTCTATAAAAGGGCGTCAATTTAATCATTTGTTAGTTCATTGGCTAGAATTTTACATTAAAAAACATCCAGTCACTTTATTTATCAAAGATTTAGGACCTTCATATTATCTCGGGACGATATTTGTGTCGTTGGACATTAGTTTATCGATAACTACATCAAGTTGATCAAGTGCATTACAATAGAACGATAATATAAATAATTGATTATTATATAATTATACGATATAATATAAAGTAGATTCATGTAACGGAACACCGTGTTGCGAATTTAATGTGTTCTTAGTGTTAAGTATTTCACAACTAGAATGTATGTGTTATGGTAATAATGATACCATAAGAAGGTATGGACGGTGACTGTATATATCGCAACTGATTGGATAAATTGCTGTTTAATTAACGGGATAGCCCTTTCATTGTACGAATATTCTCAAACACGCTTCATCGCGCACTTGAATCATGTGTCAATCGTTGCGATTAAGGAAGGCTTGACTGGTGACGGGGAAGGGGACTGCCGAATTTTGCTACTAGATGGCGTCACTAGCGTTTGGGCATCGTGTTATATGTTAATACATTAATTACATTTTCATGGTCATACATAAATTACATTTACATTGACATACATATTTTTAATTACATTGAAGATACATTTTTATTGAGACCGCTCCTTTATTAGGTTATCTTTAGCATTAATTATTAAAAAAATGTAAAAGTCATGCTATGAAACATAAGACCGTGAATGTATAAGTTTAATCTTGAACATTTCGGAACCGAACTATTTATCTATTATTATTTAACTATATAACGTATGTACTATACGGTTGTCTCAATCTCCAGTAGCGCCATCTGTTCAGATTTTTGCGCCGCTTGATCAGATCTTTACACGGCCTGTCCCATTGAAAGTCTAATTTATTTAATGTATACATTTATACAAGTAAAATTAGTTTATTTAGCATCGTTTAATAGTACTGTTGAATGTTATGTTCGGGGTCGACATTTAGACGCACGATGTGATTGAATGGTATCATTCAATGAAGGGGCTAACCGTTTAAGTAAACTGCTATTTGAACCAGTTACGAACAGTCAACTAGAGTCGATACAACACGTCAGGGTAGTTTGTTTCTATAGACTATCTGTGATGTATGAAGGATTAAGCTCGTCATGTTTTATTTTCGAAGCCGCGATGTACTTTCAGTGTAAAATTTCAATCAGATAGGATTGTTGTCAACCACTTGTCATAGATAAACAGATTCTGTACATTGCAATTCTTACCCTTATAAGTAAACACCTTGCATTATGATGCCACATGAGTCTTAAAAGGCAACTGCTATTTGATGTTTCATTGGTTTACTTCACACCACGTTTATTAGTTACTGATTAGCTGTGCCCTCAACTACGTGTAGATTGGAACAAAAAAATATTGTTCGTTACGCAGATTTTTCAATAACTAATAATTCTAAAATAAAAATAGTCTAAATTACTCATCACTACATCAGCTATCCGCCAATGAAACTCCTGTCAAAATTAGTCCAGTCATTCCAGAGATTAGCCAGAACAAACAAACAAAAATTGTAAAAAAAATATTTTGGTACGTGTACCGTGTATATACATACATATTTGCATTTAGTAAAAGGCGGTTATTTTAATATATTTATATACATTTATTTGTAGCGATGTTATTAAAACAACATTATATTATGAATACTTCCATGTACTGATAGCGTAATCCTTCATACTACACTAAACATAACTTCTAATGATCCTCAATTTCTTAAATTGCACATTGTATAAAGTCGTTCGTAAGTTTCACTGTATTTTAATAACTAAATATTATTAACGATAAAGTTATAAAAAAATATCTGTTCCGTTTTTAAACGCCGCTTCAGAACAATAAGACTGGTGAGAATTTTAAATGTACGTACGTTTAGTTCTACGATTAGCATAAAATTATTCAAAGTACAATTACATACGTTAGAAGTTTTTAAACCGATGTTTTGATACACGCCAAGTCGGATCGATCTTAATATTCAATTTTACAAACATTTTGAATTCAAGTTCAGTAACAAACTTTTTTTATTCACTTCTTTCTATATATGTAATTAACACTATATTAAAATAATATTCTATATTATTTCTCTTGCGTTATGTTTATTTTGTAATCTTTCGTTTTAAAATAATGTTTTAACATGTAGCAAATGGAATCCTAGATGATTTTCATTTAAAGCATTTATTCAGTCGCGCTGGTTGATTCAACTCTTTCCATCCTATAACCGAGAGCGCAACTTTTCCTCTATTGCAATCGTATGTTGCATATATTTGCAGTATTTAGATTACATTATTAGATCATTTTTTAACTTATACATATATAACTCGCAATGATTACATTGAATCGTGCAAATAAAAAGAAGAGAGGTTTTCATTTAACCATTGCATTAATTATCATATTGACCAATTAAAATTCACATTGGCCTAATTTTGTTTATACTACAACTCATTTTTAACAGAAAATACACGAAATTGACCGTAAATTTCGGGCATGACATACTTAAAATAATGGATAATACTGACTCTCTTGCCTGCGTCACAAGTTAAAATTTATATTAAGCTTAGCCCAAAATACATTCATATTACATACTTGTACACATGTCAACATTGTCAACCATTAGTCACTGAATTTTAATTATTTTATATCTGTATACTCGCGTAATGCAAAAACAAAGGGAGCAGTAATAATCTGTATCTTTAATTTTTTTCCATCATATCACATTTATTCTGTGTAAAAAAAATTTAGTTTCTTTTTTTTATTTGTGATGTAAATTAAAGGTAAGGAGATTTTTCAATGTAAAACTAATATAATAATGACAACATACTAGTATCAACCATATTTTACTTGTAACTGACCTACCTGTTAATGTGTCTATATTGAATGAAAAAATCCGGGATATTAAAAAAAGCTATGTGTAAACAAATGAAGAGATTGAGTATCAAATTGTCTAGTTGTATGTGGTCTCCGTAATTTGAGGTCAAAAATAACACATTTGAAAGAGATGTCTAAAATTGGTTAACAAAAAACATTGAGTAAATGAATAATAACGTGCAATATTCACTATGTAGACCAAAAATATAGTGTGCATTTTTAGAAAGTATAGAGGATATAGTTCGATTACAAACAATTTCTTATACTTACAAGTAACAAATGTGATCCTGATTCGTACTTTTAAGTAGAAAAACGCCGAATGTTAGCGTTTTAGTTACTGACAAGTACGGGTAGCGCGGTGCAGTAATCTAATAGATAAGTAGAAAAAATGTTAGAAAATCAAAGTAGACACCTAGTTACAAATTGGACGTAATGGTTACATATTGGGCGTATTTTCGATGTATGTTAATTTGAGTGCATTAATCGGTAAACACGCTTTTTAAAATATCACACATGGTGAATATAATTACGACACTGATATCGGACTCCAGTCGGGATATATTTAGCAGGTTTTATGTCGACGTCACGATAGACCTTGCCATTTGGTATATTATATGGGACACCTAGACGTCCTTTACAATGTCAGAAAGATTCGGGATAAGTTTGAAAAATATGAACGTTGCATTCGCGTTCTAAACCATAACAATTGTTCTGCCTTTCACGTCTATACCTCGAACTTATTCTTACTAGAACAGACTCTTATATTTATTATTTATTTATTTTTGCCGCCGTCGCCGGTCAAATTTCGCTGATCGCGGCTACGCGTGACATGATAAATGAATTTCTATAAACTTGGTTTAGAAGCTAGATGTTTCGCCGTTCACGACGTGGTAATTTCGCTACAGTAAATTATCCCGTGGCCAATCGGCAATAGCGATTTTATAAATTACGGCATTACGATGTTCATTGTAGAGAGTAATTATTTTAACTATTCTATTCAAGACAAACTTATAGGAATAAGATCGTGAAATTGTTCAAGGTTCTGAACGTACAAAAATCAAACGTTTATTATGTGTCGTAACTACGCTGAATACGTAACCAAAACATGTTGCTTTGTGTCTCAATAAATTACCTTAGTTCAGATGATTCCTAGAAACACGGTTGGGCCAATTTGGGACCAAAAAAGTTTTCAAAATCTCTAATCATATCTTAAGAGGTTTGAAACTATTTCGGTAACACGATATATTTAATGCATCATTCAAGCTACTAATTCGTTGTGTAATAAAATAAAAAATGTAATCTACGTAACTATTGTAGTAGTATCTAGAAACCTACGGAAATCCAGTAGGTATGTTTGTATGATATATTATAAACATGCATCCTATTCGTATTCTTTGAATGTAGGAATTTCTAGTAGAAAAAGATCCATACTCTTGATTCATAGTAGAAAATAAGAACTTTGCAACGTTAGTTTTGGCCCGCCCGCGATTCTAGTGATAATTCTTGCTACGAAATACTAACATCGCTTGTATGAAATCTGTTTAAATTGAATTCTTAAATTGTTATATCAAGATTTCATGACTGGAATTTTAATGTAAAAAAATTGCGTCCTACTAAAAATAGGCTAAGTCGAAGTATAAGGTAATAAGGTTAAAAAAGTGTTTGTTACCAAGTTGCAATATGTCTTGAAGTCTGATCTAGTTTTTCGCAATGCTACTTTTGTCGTTATAATATTGGAAATGTACAATATTGGAAATATACATCTTACGTAAATGTTCGAGTTTTTTTAGGTATATCAATCACAGGGCCTTTTCTTGATAGCATTTTTATTGATACATAAAATACATATAGAAAGTCCTAATTATTTTCAACATTTGTTATTTTTTGTTTATTGGCTTTTCAAAGCAAATACATTCTGTTTGGACTTACCTTATTGGTTACTCGAGCAGTTATCTCAGTATTGTCAAACATTTTCATTTAATAAAGGCTCTACCATTAATAGTTAATCTTATGTCAAATCATAGACACCGATTGTCTTAAGCTTTGTTTCAAAGATATAATAATGAATTTGTAGTATGTTAATTTATAGTTATCTAATTAGATTGTACTCACTTAGACCGCTCTGTTGTCTATATTATATTATCTGTGACACATTCTTTGTCGTTTTTGCATTTTAAGTAGCCAATGCTTTTTTCTGTACTTTTTTAAAACGTTCAACGGCATTAATTAATATGCTTCCTAAATTTTCTTCAGTAATCATCAACCGCTACAATTTATAAATTTTGTACAAGTATAATTTATAAATATTACATTGATCAGTTTTATATCGAACTTTACCTTATTATAATCATTTATCCCGCTGTATTTGTATTTTATTAATAGTTTTGTTACGTGTCACTTTTATACAATCGTAGTTTAATTGTTACATTGTTGTTTTGTTAGTGAAAATAGTTATGTATTTATCAAAAATATGTTTGTCTTAAAATTAATTATCTATAGTTGCGGAATTAGTACACGTTGTTGGTGATATTTGTTATTTCAATAAAATTGTGGATTGAACAGTTTCTGCTCAATAAGTTAATGTGAATTTCAACTTATCACCGCGGAATGTACCTTTTTAGTATATAACATACGATAGGTATGTGGTATAGCTATATTACCACCAAGTTGCATGAATCGTGGTTACAACCAATTTTGTCGCATATACTTGCAATGTATGTTGTCTAGTTCCTGTGTTTTCGGTTGCTAAATTCGAAAAGTACCTCATATATCTTTCTACCTTTTTTATATATTCTTTGATACAAAATGGTATTTTAATAGAATAGTGTTTTATATACTTTTTATTCCGAAGACGAAATGGAAATGGGTTATTTGTAACTTGGATTGACTTAGTTTCAGTCGTTTGTTTGCTAAAGTATTATGGTAATGAACGTAGACAGGTTTACACAACGGGTTAGGACGAACTGTTTATCGTAGACAGACACATTTTATTGTGTATTTACTCCAGTTTGGTCGCGGCCACGAGGCATTCAACTTGGTAATACTAAAAATGTGTATTAATATATAAATGTACAAAATTTAGTTTAACGTGTTGTGTTATTTATGCAAACGCAGCTTCATGTGATTTATCATAAGCACCCACTACGACGTTTTGCCAAAGTAAACGTTTTTATTATATTATTTATAAAACTGTTAATATTTACGAAACGTCGTTCGTGCGGTGAACATGATTATTTTTTATTTAAATAAATTTAATATTAAGTATGAAATAAATGGATGCGAACGATGTTGATCATTTGGGTGTTAGAACAATTGTGGAAGTGTATTTTCACGGTTAATAAAAATGCATATTATAAGCTGTTGTTTTATTTGATTCATACCTGAAAATATTACAAGGATTCCAACGTCCGCAGTGGGGAAAGCGCTACTGATTTAATGCGGTGTGACAATATTTACTACATGAGACGATTACAGACCATTATAAAGATTTTAACCGCCAGCTTACTTAGTCGGTCAGAGGCCATTTACATTCTGGTTTTTATTTTTTATTAGGGTCACTAACAATACAATTCATTACACTTACAGCTAAATTAAATTTTAAACCTAATGTAGTCTAATTATAGGCAACCACGTCATGTACTATGGTCGGGCTCAGTTACTTAATATTATAGAATGTGGAACGAAAAATATATAAATCTAAAGCTTTAAACTTATACCTACCTATAATACAATTTGGTAATAAATCTACATGTATATTATTTTTGTCAGTAAGTAATAAACCTGGGTAAAACATTTGCTTACCAACTTTTAAAATACAAAATACTTTAGTGCAATAGTATTATGCTCGTAAACTAGCAAAACTACAATGATTATTTACAGAATATACTTATCTAAGGATCTACCAAGTAACAACTCGACAAACAGCATTTTTATATTAGGATCATTAAAGATATTGAATATAGAAGTTATTCAAAAATTTCAGTTTCACATTGTTAAAAGTTTACTCAATGAATTCTAATTATTATAAATCATATGTGTTTTGCTTATTACTAGATAGGTCTACAGAGCTTCTACAATGGCATGTCAAATTACATGATCTATTCATTTACTTAATATAACTGTTACGCTTAAATCTACATTTTAAGGTATTATTTAGGTATATTTGTCATCGACAAGGCCAAAATATAACATATTTTGTACATTTTTCAATGTCTGTTTGACTAGTATTATGAAATGTACATGTATAACTTAGTGCCTTTTGGTCATATTGGGGCTTGAGAATTAGTTTTACCTTTCTTCTCCATTTTCTTGTTCTGGCGGTGACTACTTACGACCATGTGAATCGTCAACTAATTTGTTGGCTATTCAAATAAAAAAGATCTAGTTGATTAATTAGTACATTTAGATTGGATTAAAGTTACGTTGTATTGTTTTGTTACACAATTGTATAAATCAGCGGTACAGGAAGGCCGAAGGTGTCCTGACTGGTATCAACCTGGTATCTCCATTCGCCGTGTTCGCCACCCAATATTCTCTGCCATTAACGATTCTCCTCTTCGATTGCTCGTTCACTTTGTACTGAGAATTGGTACCGAACAGAGAGTCGTACGGCGGAGGATGGCTATCATCGTAATCTTGAAACCGAATGTTTTTATCTGCTTTGAATATTTTACTATTCTTACATGGATTTAGCTTACAGCGAATCGAACGCTTCAAACAAATCTGAAAAAAATAAATCGATTAACATTTATTGTGCAAGGTTCCAGCCTATTCCAGGTTCTTTCTGTCCTGTTTTGTTTTCTTGACATTTTGCTAGTCAGTGAACTCCGTAGGGATCAGTTTATGACAACTCGTAATATTCAGATTCTTTAGCTTTCCAGTATGCTGTTTCTACATCTACCTAACCATAAGACATTTTCACGTATTTGTCAATGATACTGAGGAATCTTATACGAATGCATTAATTGCTTGTTTCGATCAATAAGGTATAGACAATAGCGCAAACATTTACCAACCTTCGTAAATCGTAAGATAAAATACTGCTGATCAAGTAACTTTTCGAACAAAACAATCTTAAAACAAATTCCGGTTAACCGTTTAGGAGCTGTTTATACAAAATATTATATTTCGCATACATTCTTTGCGATTAATATATTTATATTATAAATATTTAAATTACATGTTTTTGCATCGAAGGTCTGTCTTGTCTTACCTCTCCAACAAACACAGCGACAGCAGAAGCCAATCCAATGACCATGATCATATATGTCATCATGAGGTCGGTGTTCCTAAGCTGCCGGTCCTTTGATTGCAAATCCAGAGGACATATTTTGGTGGAAGGCAAATCTTTGTGTTCAAGGAATGTTATTATACCCGCTTGGAGAAGATGCTTGAGCCTGGAACAAAAATTCGGGATATAATAAACAAAATAATTATGCGTAAATGCTTTCACCTTTATAGACGTTAAAATAAATTAAGAAACATGATCTGTCGCGTATTAAGAATGGACCTATTTTTTTTAATAAATAACGGACAAACGAGCAGACGCGCCACATAATACTTAGTAAGAGAGCACCGTCGTCCATCGACATCAGCAATACCAAAGGATTTACTAATGTGTTGCCAAGAAAGAAAGATAGAAAGTAACTGGCTCTCAAACATGACGAATCCTTTGGCGACTGACTCCAGCAAGAGGATAGTATCTAGCCAGGTAGGCCTCACAGAAAGATAATGCCAATAATAATATTAATGACTTAATAATAATAATGATTATACTTATCATCCGTACACGAAGCTCTATCACCAATAGTAGTCTTAATAAAAATTAAAGGACACTTTAGAATTCGATATATTTAAGTGACACGACATTTATTCCAGAATATTTGTTCCTGATCTCTTAATTGTATATGTCTATTACGCTAAGAAACTAATGCTGATAATGATTGGGCATTATTTGTTTCTTTATTCGCGACGTAAATCCATTAACTAAACTACAAAACTCACACTTTATCGAACAGTATGTTTAACGTCGAGTTGAGGGGGTATGCAAATCCTCTCAGCCGTTTCATAAAAGCATTCGGTGCCACGACGTAGGTGCATCTCGCTGATTCATCGACACCTTCCTTCGCTTTCATTAAGTAGTTGCTGTACATCATGTTGTCTATGCCGATCTGTTCCTTCACTAGTACTGACCCTCCTTTGACCAGGGGCAAAAACTCGCTGTCGCGGTGAACGTTATAGAACTGTGCTCTTTTATTTGCTACCATGTTGCTCAGGTAGAAAAGAGCGTCATCTGGCTGGTAAAAATATATTACTAGATACACGTTTTAATTTAGTGTAGAAATTGAGCAAAAGGTCCAGAAAAGTAGGTTATTTTTAAGTTTTGTTACTATATATTAAAGATTTTGAAAGCAGAGAATGAATATTCGTTGACATAAGCATTAAGTAGACCCAGTTATTCAATTACATTTACTAAGCGATCAGAGAGAACTTATTAGGGCATAACAATGTAAGCACCATCAATCAAAACCAAATACGCTGTACTTTAACATAACTAAATTGACCACTGATAACGAGTTATGATCACACAGACAAGTTTTTCAGAAGAAAGAAAAGAACTAACCTATAAAATGTTGAAGTGCAAAAGTGCTTCCAGTCCAAAGATCATTGCCGAAGAAGTGTTGAAACAGCTCGACTTTTCACGTCGTAACATGAGGTGTGCAGCAATAAGACATATTTTGTTTTTATAGGTACTTACATCTCGTATGACATATTGCACTGCACTGCCCTCGGCTGCGACCCAGCGATAGTTTTTTTTATACAAATCCTCAGGATTTTCAATGTCTAACGTAAACTTGGAAAGCGTCAAGAAAGCGGTCAGGTTAGCTGTGTAAAAGGACGATAGCAGTATGATGAAGATCCACCAAGTAGCAAAAAGCACGCGGGTTGTATCTAAACACGATTAACATTTAAGGTTAATTACAAACTAAGTTGATTTATATAACACCATTTTAGAAAAGATTATATCAAAATAGATAAAAAATTGTCATGGACCCAATATAGAACCTTGTGGGATACTAAAACAAGGTTTAACTAATCATATTAAGAAATGTCCTCATGTATGATTTAATATAATTAGAAAAGATCGTATGTCAGGGGCACATAAAACTTGAAGTTATCCTACACTACAGAATTGGCATCATCGCGTCATATTCATTCGTATAGACATACCCCAACAACGGTAGAGTCTAAAGTCTTTATTATATCCCAATTATTATTAATTTGACTACCTCAGAAGTTCTTAAAACTTAATGATTAAATCTAGTTGGTAAATTAACTAAATATCTTATTCGTGTTCATTTTCTTTTGCTTTTTGGTTAACATTATTTTTCTTAAAAATCAAATTCAGGAATACAGAAAGGCAATGGATAGAGCTGAAAACTGAGAGCCAAAGCTCAAAAGAATATACTCAGTTTTTCGCAGTGATAGGCTAAAATTCACCATGCATGTCCATTGCAAGTCTGAGAATATGCCTAAAGTACTAGTATTGTCAGCGTGTTTTTATTTGCCTTGTTTCAAATAATGACGTAATATGTATTCATCGTCTTTTGTTCTGTTTGTGGGGTGGTTTCTGCATTTTTAATACTTCCCCGCATCATTACTGCCCAATGATATGTGCATACAGTAACCTTTTTCAATATATAGGCATAGATACAATTTACAATTCCAGAATGTTACATAATGTTTGTAATACTTATTGTCA